>JADBJO010023767.1:0-25000 GCA_016801955.1 Conus betulinus | reverse complement strand
AACAGAGCAGACTTCCCCCCGCAGAAATGACAACACAGAGCAGACACCCCCAAACGAGGGAGATATCCCCCACCCCCCCCCCCCCCCCCCCCCCCCCCCCCCCCCCCCCCCCCCCCACTCCCCCCCCCCCCCCCCGACGCAAAAAAAAAAAAGGAAAAAAAAAAAAAAGGATGTTCCAAGTTTGTCTGTATACTCAGTAACTAACACGTCCACCGCGGCGATTAATGAAGTGTCGTAAGCAGCATTCGTTCGGAGTTAGGGCGTGCATTTGTTATTTTTCATCATGGAAAGAAGAGTTACCCTACTTGTTTGCCATTAACTGTTTACTGTTTCATGCCTTATTTCAGATTTTCTTTCAACCAGTTCTAACGGAGATTATCAGAATTATATTGCAGTTTATCCGTGTGTTTGTTTGAGTGTGCTCAAGATCAAAATAACTGTGTCAGTCTGAATAAATATTTATTTATGTTTATTTATTTCTCCAGTCGTTGTTACTGTGAAGATTTGTCTTGTACATGGTATATGAGCAAGCTTGGAAGGTATGTTTTGGTTGTTTTTTTTTTTGGGGGGGAGGTAGGGATGTCTGCTTGTTTGTTCTGAGTGCTTTGGTTATTATTTGTGCTGAGTGATTCGGTGTTGTGAGTAGCATTCGTTTCGAGTTATGGGTTTGAAATTATTTCATTACGGGAGCAAGAGTTACTTGCTTGTTCGTTATGGACTGTTTACTGTTCGCCGCTTCATTTCATATTGCCAGTCAACTTTAAAGTCTAACCCCACCCACCCCGCTGTCCACCCCCGAACAAACAAACGCGCGTGCGCGCGCGCGCACACACACACACAACACACACACACACACACGCACTCTCTCTCTCTCACACAACATACACACACACACACACACCACACACACAACACACACGTACTCTCTCTCTCTCTCTCTCTCTCTCTCTCTCTCTCTCTCACACACACACACAACATATACAAACGCGAGAGCTTTCGCAAATTCATACACACACACACACGCACACACACAAATGTGCGCGCGCGCACATCTATTGGCATTGCTGCTCCTAGGACTTTCGTCATATATATATATATATATATGACGAAAGTCCTAGGAGCAGGCAATGCCAATAGATCTGCCTTCGGGAGGGATTGCGATGGTTCCTCATGCAGCTAGTGAAGGGTTTCATATATATAATATATTTCTTAACTTTATGTCCCCATTTTCTTCACCTTCAACCCCTTTTTCTATAGTTCAATCTTTGCCGAGTCATTACTATAATGACGGAAGAATTGTTAGCCTGCACTTGTTTTTCCCCTTACTACTTAGGCTAATTGTTTCGGCATTATATGTTTGGTCAATCAGTGGGAGATTGCATCTGTTAGGAGATCCAAGTAAAGGTTGTTCTGCAAAATTCTTAGCCGCTGACAATGTTTGGGTTATTATTGAACAGCAGAGCTGACTACTCAGACTGTTCGTATCTTTTGATCTCCTTGCGTCCTTGAATGGATCCTCAAGCATTGCAGGCTCAAAGATTGTCCCCTACACTTTATACTGTTGCATAATGTTTTTGGTTATCAACAATTTTTTTTCCTCTCCACACTTCGTTTTGTTTCATTTACTACCCTTCACTGGCTGCTTTGGGGGTGCTGCTGGATTCTTTTTTGAACCCTTGGTGGTGAGAACACCACGGTATTATGGACTATGGTGTGTCTCTATTTGACGAGAAGAGCACAGACACAGTCAGCCGTGTCTCCCTGATGAGTCCGATCCAGCGGATGAAAGGCCTAGGAGCAGGCAATACCAATAGATCAGTCTTCGGGAGGGACTGTGATGGTTCTCTCACACAGTCAGTAAAGGGTTTTCATATTTATAATATATTTTCTTAACTTTATGTTCCCGTTTTCTTTACCTTCAGCCCTTTTTTTTATAGTTCAAATCTTGCCAAGTCATTACTATAAGGACGGAACAGTTGTAAGCCTGCAATCTCCCCACCCCCCCCACACCCCTCACTACTCAATTGTTTGTATTGTGTATGCGCGCCAACAAGCGCGAGAGCCTGCGCGCGCGCGTACTCACACACAGTGTGAGAAGTCACTTCACCGTTGAACTAAACGGACGTGTTTCTGCTGAGCTCTCGTCGCTGTCACACTTAAAAGTAAAACCAGTTCTCTCGTGCGAACGATGGGTTGTGAAGTCAACCTTTATCGGGCAAGAATTGGATACTTCGCTTTGTGTTGAACATTCTACTGGCGAGATGAGCGGAGAAAGCAGCAAAAACGTGTGAAAGGATTTAAAATGAACAGTTACTCTGCTGCCATCGCCTTTTCCACGCTACTTGTGATGTTGATGATAGGCGGCGTTGAGCCGCATCCTGGACCTGGCACCAAGCAGAACCTGCATCAAGCCAAGCTTTCCAACACCGACAATCCTTCGTCCACGCACCCCCGAACTAATGACAAACGGAAACATCGAAGAAGGTAACATTTCCGATGTGATGAAAATGCTGCGAGAAATGACAGAGAAAACGACCTCTATGGATAGCAAAATGGACGTCCATGTTGAACAGCAAAGTCGAATTATCCAGCTAGAAGAGAAGATGGATGACATGGAAAAAGAAATCGAAGAAACAATCTACTCTTTCACGGAATTCCCCAACCGGACGGACATACTGGAAACCTGGAATGACTGTGAACAGGCAGTGGAAAAGAGTGATAAAAGACAAGATGGGGGTCCAAGACGAAGTGAAGATGAACGTGCTCACAGACTGAGAGGAGGTAAAGCCCCTCACCCCATTATCGTTCTCTTCAGCAGCTACAAACAAAAAGAAGCTGTGTTCTCGGAACGTACCAAGCTGAAGAATCAACCAAAACCTATTTGTGTCGGGAAGATTTTACTCCAAGAGTGAAGGAGAAACGACGCCAGCTGCTACCCTTTGTCAAAGACGCCCAGAAGAACGGGAAGAAGGCCCACCTGAAGTTTGACACTCTTGTGGGGAGGGGAAGACCTACTCCTATGACAGCGGCAGAAACAAACCAACTTGAGGAACGAGGACGGAGATGAAGGGCCGGCCAACAGCAGCAGACTTTCCAGCACTGGAGAGAATCGGGGGAAAAGAAAAAAGGAATCTTTTTGACACCTTTGATGATACTAACTACTCCGGAAAAAAATGTAAGTCCACGTTCAAATGTTGAATATTGTAACAATATTTCAAAAGCTGTAAAAGATAACGAACAAATGAAAAACAATGATCAATGACAATGATGGAACTAATGTCGCAAGTAGAATTGACAAAAATATATTCAGTCATACAGTCATAAACAGAATAACCCAATACGCATGTTCTTCAGATAAAAGCGTAATAAAAGATAATGGAAGTTACACTGACTGCACGAAGAAAATTGGTGATACTACTGAAGATCTTCATAAAAACTGTGAAGAGGAGACAGAACAGTGTGAACGAGACCAATCCAACTGCAACCTTAAAACTTATGGCATGGAATGTTCAAGGTCTAAGGAATAAGTTGAATAGTAAATCCTTCATTGGTTTTTGCAAACGATTCAGAATTTTTCTCTATCTGAAATCTGGTCTTGTAAAAAAAAGAAGATATTGAAAAAATGCTTTTCCTGATTATAGTGTGTGTTTTCTCCAAGATCAAAACGTTTAAAAGGGGGGGGCTGGTTGTTTTTGTTGATAAACTCTTCAACCAGGGGGTGACACGAATACTTAAACATATAGAGGATAAGGTTTTTCTCAAATTTGAAAAATGTCTTTTTGATTTTTCGTTTGATTTCATTGCTGGCTTATATATATTGCTGCAGAAAATTCTACCATTTATGGTGAAGATAATCAAACAGGCATTGAATATTTGGAGGGTAACATTGAAGAAATCTCGCAAAATTTTCCTGATCTGCCTATATTTTATCTGGAGGTTTTAATGCACGGATGGGTAGTCTTTCCGATCTTGAAGGAAGGTTCCAAAGTAAACATGTACATCCGTTAATAGATATATGACGAATTTTGATGGAAACGGACAAACCATATAAAGAAAGAAAATCTAAAGATACGATTTCAAATAAATTTGGTCGGAAGCTTTTGGACGTTTTGAAAGAATATAGCCTTTTTATTGTAAACGATCGCAAAACTGGTGACTTGGAGGGAGAAATAACATGTATTGCAAATAGGGGGTATGAGCGTGGTGGACTACTTTATATGTTCAATGCCATTGTTTGATAAAATCACTGATATGTTTGTTCTGAAAGAAAGTGAATCAGATCATTTTCCCATTGTATCGGTATTAGATTTTTATGAAAAAAAAACATGAAAAAAATACATCTTGATGGTACTGAAGACATTTCCCTTGCAGATAAAAGTCAGATATATTATAATGAACAGTACTCAGCAAATTATACAGAATATATCCAAGAAAAAATGCAAATTCTGTATTTACACGTTTTTTACAATGCTTTGGAAATAGATGTTGATTCAGCGTCAGAATGTATTATTTCATTCGTACAAACGGCAGCTGAGAACATGAGCAAAACAAAGGATTTATGAGTCAAGCTCACAGCCACCCTGGTGGAATCACGAATGCGAACAAGCGAAACAAGATATTATAAACTACGTAAACAGTTTAGAATGACAAATCAACAACATGAAGATCTAAACAACTATTTAGATAGCAAGAAAAGCTTTCAAAGAGCTATGCGAATCTGAACAAAAACAGGAAAACGCAAAAATTGTAAATGAGTTACATACGACTTGTCAGGAAGTTAATTCTAAATGTTTCTGGAAAAAAAAAAAATTCAGATCATTGACAAGTCCCAGAAATTATGCTTCTTCCATTTCTCTAAACAAGTGGCTCCAGTATTTCCAAACCTTATTCAGTTCAGAACTGATTTCTCAACAGAGGTTAAGGACAAACTTGAAAAGTATGAAGTAAATGTATGTGATGAATGTTTAACATTTGAGTTTGATGATAGGATTTCTGAAGAAGAGATACATACAGCAATTATAAAATGCAAAAAGGGAAAGCTCCAGGACCTGATGGTCTCCCTACAGACTTCTTTCATGCAAAGGTTGCAAAGGTTTCATGCAATAGTTGAATTTTTTGTCCTTTATTTAACAGAGTATTTGAAAGTGGAGAGTATCCTGAGAGCTTGGCAAGAGCTGTTATATATCCCTTGCACAAAAAAGGCAGTCGAAAATCAGTAAATAATTATAGAGGTATCTCATTACTAAATGTCATGCTAAGATTTACAGCTAAATAATTCATGAGAGGTTGACAAGATGTTGTGAAGAGACTAATAATATACCCGAAGCACAAGCTGGCTTTCGTAAAGGCTATAGTACAACAGATAATATTTTCACACTCCAATCATTGGTCCAAAAATATTTAACTAAATCAGGAGGTCGATTTTATGGATTGTTTGTAGATTTTTTCCAAGGCTTTTGATTGTATTCATAGAGAAGAGATGTTTATTTGTTATTGTCTAAAGGTATTCATGGTAATATCTTTAGCACTCTAAAAGCTATGTATAAAAAGGTGAAATAGCAGTGTGCGTTGGAAATAAGATAACAGAATACTTTGAATGTATTTCAGGTGTGAGACAAAGGATGTATTTTCAGTCCTCTGCTGTTTTCTATATTTCTTTCAGAACTTCAGACAGAATTGTTAAATTGTGGGGGCAAGAGGAGTTGATATTTTGCAGACGCACTTGGAAATGTTTCACTAATGTATGCCGATGATAATGTTCTTGTCTCGGATAATGTTATGGACTTTCAAAGAAAAATTGACTGTTTAGAAAAGTACTGCCAAAAATGGGATTGTCAGTGAATATGGATAAGACAAAAGTTATTGTTTTCAGAAATGGTGGTTTTATTAAGATGAGTAAAAAATGGAAACTTTGACCAAAAGGAGATAAAAGTTGTATCATCTTATTGCTATCTAGGAATTAATTTCTCTTCAACACCAAACTGGACAAAAATGTGTAGAAAACCTGAGCAGTAAAGCATTAAGAGCAGTAGCAGGTATAAAAAGGTTATACTTTAAACTTCAAACCATTCCAACGTAACTGTCTTTAAAATATTTGACATGAAAGTAAAGCCCGATTTTGTTGTACGGGTCAGAGATTTGGGGTTATAAAAGTTATGAGGTGATTGAAAGGGTACAAAATGAAATTTGCAAAATGATACTGGGAGTTGGACGAGATATTAGAAATAAGATAGTTCTTGGAGAAAGTGGTAGATTTCCCATTTTATTGATACTTACGTACAGATAATAAAATACTGGTGTAGAATTCTACATTTAGCTGATCATAGATTCCTCAGCAATGTTATAAAATGTTGTTAAATCAAGACAGAACTGGTCGAAAAAACTGGGTCACAAACATAAGAAATATTCTGTGTAGACATGGTTTTGGCATAGTGTGGGAAATGCAAAATCCAGGTAATATTAATCTAATTTTTTTGATATCGTTTAAAGCTAGACTACAAGATATATATCGGCAAAACTGGCACGAGGCAGTTTCCTCAGTGGGGGATTATGTTTTATATCACCCTGAGATGTTTAAAGCAACATTAATTCAGATCTGGATAATGTTAAATATAGACGTGCAATATGTTTACTGAGAAGTAACAGTATTGCTTAATGGCGTACCTCGATTCAGCAAACTATCTACAGACTGTTGTTGTAAACAATGTGAAGGAAATCATGTTGAAGATTTGACCCATTTCCTTTTGAAATGCCCAAGGTATACACTGTTACGACATAAATATATACCTCCTTTCTATTATCGTTTTCCTTCCACAACAACTCTTAATACTAAAGTTAAGGGAAAATTATCACTGAAGACCGCCCATTTTTTGTAACTGAATGTTTGAAAATACGAAATAATGTTTAGAAACAGCGAATTCTATTTCAGGAGTCATGTGTAAATTTTAGAAATATATATTTGCACATGCTTTGTATAACTGTTACCATGCCTAAAACAGATAATGTCAGTAGATATCCCTGAAATGAAAAATCATTATTAAAAACCTTGTATATACATTTTGTTTATGATATGTCCTATGTGCATATTGTCAGAGTCATGTGGGTTTTTCTGCCCCGACCGGCTCCTACCACAGTTGAGTTTTGCTGCAGGACTCAGTTGGGAAGACTGGGACCACACAGTTGAGTTTCATCCACTTAATGGATGCGTTTCTGAGAGTGTTGCTCAAATTTCCTGACCAACACTGCAGGTGCCTGTATCTCTCGGGCCTGGTTGACGCCGGGATATATTATGAAAGGAAGCGTAGAGTACAGCCCTGTCATGTAGTCTCAGACCGAAATGGAAATCCGTAGCATCATCTTAATCATCCTCATTCTCATCGATCAGCATTAAAAAAAAAAAAATGTCTCAATTCTGTGGCCCTTCATGCCCTGCTCTCATGGTGACCTCAGTTTCGATGTCCTCTCCACGTCTGTGGCCTTGGTTGGTTCCGTCGGGGGTCACCCGGTTATCGGCGAGTCCATGGGGGCTGTCGTTGGACGGACGACGTGGTGGCGCCCTCCGGAGGGAGAGCTCACTCACGCCGGCTCCGCGACTAAGCAATTATTGTCGTCAGTAGGGGGCTTAGTAGGTGCGTCCTGCGTATGTTAGATCAGAACAGGCGCCACTGAACACCACCGAAGTGACTCGGCAGCAGTGCAGTGTCTCCTCCGGTGGGGTGCCTCTTGACGACTTGACATTGACTGCTCCCTGTGGATTGCCGGTGCCGGGGCTGCGGCGGGGCCGACCGGGCTGTGGCTGGGGCCAGAGGTTGGGGACAGCAAAAAATAAAATAAAATGAAATAATAGCCACAAAAAATCATCTAAGGCGGTGCGTTACAGTCAAGAGAAAAAGGCACAAACAGGAGGGTGAAAACAATGACAGGAATGGTCAGAACTGACTCGTGTCACTTAAATAACAAACGCCAGTGGACAGGCAAGGAAGATAGACAATGGTCAGTTTAAGTGGTGCCTCATTTACTACTCCTCATCTCTCTAGCATTAAGGGACTAATGATAATGAGTGGCTGATATATTTGCTTCGTGGCGAAAAAGCAATATTCATGTTCATGGTTTACTTTCTCTCTCTCTTCTTTTTTTTCTTTCTTTTTTTTTTTTGGTTCAGTTTTAGCAGTCTATTCTATTCATTTCTTTTCTTTTCAAGCATTTGTTTTATTGATGAGTGATATGTGTGTACATAGACAAAACTATTGAACTGAGGCGCCAACAAGCAATATAGCTTTTGGTATGCTCAGTGACGAGAACCTTTACAACCATAAACACATCGGCGAATTGCATTATCAACATTGATCGGAAAAAGAGAAAGAAAAATGCTAGATATAAAAAGGGGAGGGGGGGGGGGGGGGATTATAGGAAATCTTAAATTGAATTAAAAAAAAAGGACAGAAGATAGCACGGAACAGAACAGTTTTACTTCATCCCCACCTCTTAAACCCCCCCCCCCCCCCCCCCCACCACCCCCCACCCACCCCACCCCCATTCCACCACAGCTCAGTCACATAGCTGATCTAACATGCATTACAAGTGTTGACGAACCAGATGGCATTTCGCGAACGTCTGCTTTTCACGGGACTTTTACTTCAAAGTTGAAGGCTACATGAAATGGCAGTCAACACAAGAGCTCAACTGATTATCATTATTATCATGATAATCATTATTCTGTTGTGAGTATCTGTAAAGCGCCTATCTTCGGCTAGAGACCAAGCTCTAAGCGCTTTACAATCCACACTCGTTTAGGCATCGGGCTGCCTACTTTGGTGGTGCCGACTGAAGAGTTGCCAGCTGGCGTTCCATTCAGTCGTTTCCCGTGTCATCCAGTCAACATCGTTCAATATCGTTCACTCAGTTTCCTTACGTCCTTCATTCTTTCCATTTCTCACGCAGGGTGCATGCTACGTGTAACGTGTCATCCATACTAACGACCAATCTGGCCTTCTCTACCCAAAGTTGGTGGTGATGGGATTTTACGTGTGTGCAAGATGTTATGCATGCATTCACACACGGAACCTGGTTTATAGTCTTATTGGAGGACTGTATGGGAAATGGAGTCAGAACAAAGGTTACCTCCGAGGGGAAAATCTCCCTGTACCGAAACGGGCCGGCGGAAATTCGAACTCGCAACCCCAGGATCACCAGGATGTTGAGTCGGCGCTTTGCCACACTGAGCTGTTCTGGCCGCCGGAACTTCAACATCGCTGAAGACGGTGATACGTGTCGGTCAAACTGGTCATTGGGGGGGTACAGACGGATATCTCCGTTAGAGATATCATGGCAGGTCTGCAAACACTGGCGAGGAAATGGACAATTTCCGTTGTCTCTCAAGGATGAGGTTTTGAAGTGAATTAGAGCCACACAAAGGCACTGTCCACGTTTCACGATCAAAAGTCATAGCGGCATATTATGATTGCAACACCGGTTATTGTGCTAAGAATGGTGCCGATGAAATCATAGCGGCATATTATGATTGCAACACCGGTTATGTGCTAAGAATGGTTGCCGATGAAAATCATCGCAGCATAGCGATGCAAACCGGTTATCGTGTAAGAATGGTGCCGATGAAACATAGCGGAAAAAGTTATGATTGCAACACCGGTTATGTTACTAAGAACGGTGGCCGATGAAAATCATAGCGGCATATTATGATTGCAAACACCGGTTATTGTTACTAAGAACGGTTTTTTGTTGCCGATGAAATCATAGCGGCATATTTATGATTGCAACACCGGTTATTGTGATAAGAATGGTGCCGATGAAATCATAGCGGCCATATTATGATTGCAACACCGGTTATTGTGCTAAGAATAATGGTGCCGATGTGAAATCATAGCGGCCATATTATGATTGGCAACCACGCGGTTATGTACTAAGAATGGGTGCCGATTGAAATCATAGCGCCATGTTATGATTGCAACACCGGTTATTGGGCTAAAGAATGGTTGATGTATGAAATCATAGCGCGTGTTATGATGACAACACCCGATATTTGTACTAAACATGTTGGTGCCGATTAAAAATCATGGTGGCTATTATGATGACAACACCAGTTACGGCACTAAAAATAGTGAAATATTATGACAACACCAGTTATTGCAATAAAAATGGTGGTGCCGATGAAATTAACGTTAACAAACTTGTCATTCGAGTATTGAATAATGGACAGAAGTTTCCGCGGATAGGATTCCTATTGCGAGGCATGTATTTCGGAATGTTTGAATATGTAAGGATTTCCGTTCGAGTTGTAACTTGGTTATTGAAACCCTTATTATCCCACTTTTTCCCAGTCCCCATCCCCCATCCTCCATCCGTCACTGTGGAATGGGCTGTGAAAGCTTGACACCATGAATGATTCATGCAGTAATTAAGTATTCATTCATTCATTTCATTATTCATTCATTCGTTCGTTCGTTCATACTTTACCTTCTTTATTTTTTTGCAGTTGCCTGGAAACAGAGATAAGAATGGTGCTCAACTGGACTAATCCGCAAGGAAGCAAAGGGAAGAAAACAAAAGCAGAGGGAGAGGAAAAAAAAAAAAAAAAAACAAAAGCCCGAGCGGTCCCCCACGCTCCTCCAGGGGTTACCCAGCGCGTCGCCTACTGCGCGCGAGCTCTAATAGAAGTACAGTGCGGGAGGTCGATTGTTTGAGATTGTGACGTAATGCTGATGTATGATGATTGTATGAAAGACTACAGTGTCTCGTGGATAAAAAAAAAAAAACAAAAAAAGAAAAGAGAGAAAACGATAAGTGAATTGTTTATAATTTGACTTCCTTCCTGTATTAAAATGACGTTTTAAAACACATCATAACTGTTAATTTTATGCTGAAATGTGTGCATTCTGTTTTTGTTCTTTTTCGTATCCAAAGCGCTCTTCAAAGGGTAATACCATGCTTCAAAGAACACTGTAATCTTGGAGTAACAGAAGACCGAGCACGCTGACGATTGTATCTTGAAAAAATAGGCGCTTGTATGTGACAACCACCAAGTCGGAAAAAACAAGACAGTCAAGGAACAATAGACGTTGTCACGAAAAAGTATGTGACATTATTCTCTAGTAGGAAAAGAGAGAACACCGCTGTGACCGTGCAAGGACATACTAGTAACTAAATGCGAACTCATTTGTGTCCGGAATGGTCACAATGTGCTTTCATCTGACATGAACAAAAGAGTAGAGTACTCAAGGCCTTATGCGTTTCACAAGGTCCGGTATTTTGTGAAATCGCAATTACGCACACAATGGCAATCTGCTTCACGTGGTGATACATTGGTATCATAAGGGAACAACCGATATTTCTTCTTTTTGATCTGGGTTTTGTTGGTAAGCATTCTGCTCAAAATACACGTATTACATAACTTTCCAGTGGTGTGTTTGTGTGTGTGTGTGGTGTGTGTGTGGGGTGTTGGTGTGTGTGTTGTGTGTGGCGCGGTTGGTGGCGCGCGCCGCACGCGCGCGCGGTCTTGTATGTTAGACTTTAGAGAAGGCTTTGTAACGTTCATCTTGTGGTGTGTGTTGTGTGTGTGTGTGTGTGTGGTGTGTGTTGTGTGTGTGTGTGTGTGATCTTGTCATGGCTTTATAGAGTTTTGTTAACTTTACGCTATATGTTGTGTGTTGTGTTTGATATTGTAATTTTTGAGCAGCTTTATTAACGTTCAGCTGTGTGTGAGTGTGTGTGGTTGTCGTGTGTGTGTGTGTGGTGTGGTGGGGTGGGCAGGATACAAGAAACACACAGAGTAGTGAGGGTAAGGCCTCGCGTGTGACCATCATTGTGTTGGGGGAGTGTGAGGTACGGACACTTCTGCTCAATGTAGAGTTGGGTCGCGATTGCAAGTTACTCCTCCCTGCAAGCCACACCGCTCTGCAGTGTCGTGAGCCCACGAGGTTAGATCATGCGTACTAGATCACACCCGTTCCTCCTCGCATTGCTACAGCTAGTCGTGACGTGTGTGTGTGTGTGTGTAGTGGTGTGGGCACTAACACAGTGTGTGTGGTGGGCCCCCCCAGGGGCTCTCATCACCACCGATCCAGGCACCTGTTGTGTGTCACTGAGTGTGTGATGGTGTGTTCTGAGTGCCACCGCCTGTTTGGAAAACCCCTGAAGTGAGGCTGTGTGCTGCAGCTTTCTAAGGCTTGTAATCAGAGATTGTAACGATTGGGAGCCTTATGTGTTGTGGGACGTTATGTGTGTGCGCTAGATACTGTGTCATTTTTGACGGCCAGTTCTGCGCTCCATTAGATCGTTTCAGCTGTGTGTGGTGTTGGGGTGTGTAGTGTGTGTGTGGGGGGTTGTTGTGTTGTGTGGCGAGTGTATGTGTGTGGGTTGTGATGAGTGTGTGTGTGTGGGTGTAATACGCGTGATGTCTGACCACAGGTGATCGCTTTTACACCGTCCGCCATTGTGTCTGTATTGTGTGAGTGTGTGTGTGTGTGGCGGGGGGGGGGGGGGGGGGGCCGCTAAATGCGCGTGGAGCAAGCGGTGTATCTATACAATCAGTCTGAAGAAATCGGGTTTAGGGTCTTGATTGTTCGGCGTGTGTGTGTGTGTTGTTTGCTTGTGTGTGTGTGTGTGTGTGGTTGTGTGTGTGTGTGTGACCTCGCACGAATTGTTTAGTGTACAGTGTATTCGTATGTGCGTGTTTTGGTGTCGGCGTTGCGGCATGTCGGTGAAGGTGAGTTACTGAGGGTATACATGCGGTTTAAGCCTGTACATATGCAGTGTATATAAGTGTCGTAACTAGGAGTGTATAGTGTGTATGCCTTAAGTGTGGTGTGTGTGTGGGGTGTGTGGTGTTGGTGTTGATGTGGGTGGGTGAGTGTGTGCATTCTTGGTGCGATCAGAGTAGTGTGTGTGGTATGTATGCAGCGTGCATGTGTTGTCTGGGGGGGTCCTTTAAAAAAAAACCTATTTATCTAAGATGTTGGCGGGTGTTGTGTGTGCGCAACCCTGTGGAGAAGCACGTTGTGTGTGTGTGTGTTTGTGTGTGGTTTGGGGGTGTGTTGGTGTGTGTGTGTGGTGTTTTGTGTGTGTGTGTGTGCGTGTGGTGCTGTTTGTGTGTGGTGTGTGTGTGTGGTGGGTGGTGTGTGTGTCTGGCAGATGCATGGTGCGCGCGCTGCAGCGCAGAGTGTGATGTGTATAATGTGGTGTTTGTGTGTGTGGTGTGGAGGTGCAGATGTAACTGAAATTCCTCAGAGTTAGAAGCGAATCTGGCATTGCTTGGCTCACATCGAGCTGATATTAAAAAAAAAAAAAAGATATACGAAAGAAGAGATAAGACGGGGTTGGTTGGAAGGCGTGCGAGGGGGGGGGAGGGGGATCAGAGCGTCGAGAGCGAGCAAACGTATAATCTTCGGTTCGTTAATCTTGTACTTACAAATCGGTGCAGATGATTCCGTGTGTTGAAACCTTCACGTCCCAGTATGATGTGTATGATATCACGTCACTTTGGACAGACTGCATTTCACAAGAATGAAACGCTTCTCTACATTCCGTGCTGTAATCAGGCTAAGTGTGTATATGAGAAGAAGAAACCGTTTGGGCCTTAGTGTATGATCTTACGAGAAGAAAAACAGGTTCATCTCTAACTCAGATTACATTGACGAAGCAGTGAATGGGTCTGGCTGACCCCCAAATTTTAGTGCGTTGTTTAGGCAAAAAAAAAAAAAAAAAAAAACCCATTTGCATTTCTCTTTGGGTTTGCATAGGCAAATTTGTTTAAACGGGGGGCGAGCGATGCCTTAAAATCCAATCTAATGTAGAATAGGTCAAGACAACAACCAAAAACAAGAAAGGAAAAAATATGAAGGAAACGAAAATAAAAAAAAAACATAGTGGTTTTTTTTTGTCAATTAATGGCAGATGAGCGTGTGATAACTCAGTGTCGATTGTTCCGAAACAAGAACTTCAGATTATGTCCAGCTGTTTGGAGAGTGGGAACTAATGTGTGATGTCTTGCCACTGGTGAGATAAGATAGGTGTGGTAGCAGGGCCAAAGCCATCAAAAATAGCTACAATTCATAACTCCAGTCAGATGAGTCTCCGAAGCATTCAGCACTGCGTACAAAATATGGTCTGCGGAAGTGATCTGGAGTAGGCGAAAGGAACGGGAGGCAGAGACGATGAGGGATTGTGAGAGACGAGAGGGTCCAGGAAGAGAGAGTCGTCGGAGTGTCAGTGAGGTGGAGAGTTGAAAACGGTACTGACGCTTCTTCTGCACATCTTGGATTTTCACGCCCAAATTAGGTTGAATCTTAAAAAATGTGTTGTAAAAGAGTGGTAAAAACTTTTGGAACCGCCCCACTTTTGAAAAAAGATCTATGTGCTGGAGATTAAGATTAAGAAGAACGATAATCCTCTTACCTAGCGTATTGATTAAGAAAAGACGGGGTTTGTTCGGGACGGGACGGTTAAGTAAAGGTAATGTCTGCTTACAGCCCAGCCGAACGCCAAAGGGCAGACAGGCAGCCGGGAATCGGTACTTGTCACCGACGGTAACTTGAGACCATGGCTTGTTTGTGACCCAGGAATAGCTCCTGGCGTTGACTAACACCTGAGAGCCTAAGTGCAGCATAGAGTCTTAAACTTAGAACAAGAAAAATAAAACAGACGAAAAACAAACCACACATTAGTTCAATATGCACCCGTTCTGCCTTTATGTTACTCTCTGGTGATCCTCCTGAAAAACACTCCATAACAGTTCCAGTGCCACAACTGAATTATATTAAACATCCTAGTTGCTAGATGCATGGCCGAGACGAGAACAACCAAGGAAACACTGTCTACCAGCCCAATATGGGACTATCTGGGGCAGGTACACATGAGAGAGTCGCCCACTGTTCAAGAAGTTGGCACTTGACAGTTCTGTAGCCTAAGCGGTCAAGCAATCCCGTTCATTTGGCCTACCCTGCAGAACAACAAAACCCTTCCCGATCAGCGGTAAGGGAGATCAGATGATCAGTCTGTCGAGGGCTTTCATTTCCTCAGTTCAGAACTCAGCACCGTCACCAGTGATGGACCTCTGCGCAGTTTTCCTTTCAAAAAAAACAAAAAAAAAACTTGGTTACACGAAGATAAAGCAGAGGTAACTTAGTGATGTCGTATCTGAGCCTGCGCCGGTAGGTGGACAAATGAGGGTGTCTTGTTCCGGGCCTGATTTGGTTTGCGAAATAAAGTGCGTATCAGCTGGTATTCCTGAAAAAATTTGCCCAGGACACCAGACTCTGGGGAAAAGCCCCGAAGATAGTATGTTCACTGGGAGACGGAGTAACCTGTTCTTTCGGTCCATGTACTTTTTTCTGCCTCTCATGTTTTACCCATTCCCAGTCGGGTGTATTTTTTCGGACGGGGGGATGAGGCATAGTTGGACTGCCCCATGTAGTGCGTAAATCCTTATGTTGGGCCTTGTTTCATGGCTGCGATGCAAGTGGAACGTAACTGTCTTGCGAGAGAGGACCGGATTTATGTGTGGAAAAAACATGGCAAAAAAAGCAATTATGATCTTGTCCACTTTGGTTGCTCGGTTGAATAGAGCATATGTTGATGACTATTGTGAAGCTAACACGGAAAACAAAAATCGGCGTTGAATTTAACGGTTCCAGTAGCTCAGTTTGTGTAGTAAAGTATAAGCGTAAAAAAAGACTACATCGGAGGAAACAGAAAAAGGTAAATAATAAAAACTTTATAGGACATCAAGTTTGTTATAAAACAACAAGGAGAATTTATACATCAAAGAAAACACCAGACAATAAAAAAATCTTAGACATTTAAATACTCATTATGGATGGGGGTTTTCATGATTTTATATGCTAGTAACGTGTGTTGTGACATTACAAAAAGAAATATTTGTACTAAAATATATCGAGAGTTAGAAAAAAAATAGAAGAAACAATATAAATAAGTAAAAATAATTTATTAAAAAAAACTTAAAATAATATATAATAAATGAAAAACACTGCTAAAAACCAAGGAGATGGCGAGAGTGGACGGGGGAGCAAACAACAACAACCAAAGAAACCAACTTAGGTAAAAAAAAAGGACGAGAGTAAGAGAAAAAGAAAAAGTAACAAACACGATGTTAATATTATTGTTATACATATCAAACAGACTAACTACGTCTTTCATTACAAACAAACACTAGCAAACAACGATGGATCAAACGCGAACCCTCGCCAATCTTCACATTACAAAAAACAAACAAAAAACAAATAGCAAAACAAACGATATCAACCGACTACAGGCGTCTTTAATAAAAACAAACAAATAGCCAAACAAACGATGTCAAACGAACTACAGTCTTTAAATACAAACGAACAAACAATAGCAAAACAACGATGTCAAAACGACGACCGTATTTAATAAACCAAACACAAACAATAGCAATAAAAAAACGATACAAACGACGACAGTCCTTTAATCAACAACACAAACAAATAAGCAACCATATCAACGACTACACAGTCTTGCTAGCAACGAACAAAAAATAGCAAAAAAAACGATATATTCAAAAGATACAGTCTTTAATACAAACAACAAAAACAAACAATACCCAAACCTATCAAACCGACTACAGTCTGATGAAAAACGACACAAACAATAGAAAACAAACGATATCAAAACGCTACAGTCGTATACTACAACACAAACAAACAATAGCAAACATATCAAAAAGACCTACAGTCTTTGTAGAAACGAACAAACAATAGAACATTACAAAACGATAAAACGACTACAGTCCTTTAATACAAACAACACAAACAAACAAAACAATCGCAAAACGAACGCATATCACAAGACGACGACAGTCTTTTCAATGAAACAAACAACAAACAAATAGCACAGACAAACGATCTGATCAACGGCTGACAGTCTTTAATGAAAACAATACACAAATGACAAAAAATAACTATAAAAAATCATTAGCAAATCGCAAACGATATGAAACGGGTCCCGTCTTTTAACAGGTGCATGCTATGATTCTTTTAATTGACTGAAGACAAACCATATATACGCAATCGATTATAACAAGAAGCGACGTCAACTTGGCAAATTACCGTCTATTAAATCTGACAGAGAACGTTGTTTGGTTTTTTATATGTAGACTCGATCCGCTGTTCAGATTGTGCTAAGCGTTGTGGTAGCAGCAAACAAAACTAGCAAAGTGAAGATGAAAATACATCGTCTCTCTCGTTATCGCCGTCTCGTTCTCCATCTTTCGCTTCTCTCTCTTCCTCATCGCTGTATGTCAAGGGGAATGAAGCTGTTATAGTAACGCCCATAGAAAACTAAGCGGGTTGGATAAACAAAAAGAGTACAATGACAGGCAGAAAAATAGCGATACCACTAGTTTTTTTAAAGCAATAGGTCGGTAGACATTTGAACTGCTGCGTTACAGAGAAACGAGGATTGGAAATATTTTCATTCAGCCGTTGTAATCTGAGTCTGTAACAGATGTGCAACCGATCTAGCAACAGAATGTTAAGATCAGGCCACTGTATTGTCAACACCCGAATTCCCGAAGGACTGTTTCAGCTCGGCATCCATGTCAATCAGCTAGTTTTCGTTTTTAGAAGTGGATCATGCTTATACTTTTCCTAAGAGGATAATAACATCAGGATCAATATTGATTGAAAACTGACGCTTTTCTTCTCCATACCCGCCCGATCCGCCCCATCCCGGGGTCCTCCCACACCTCCGCCATTGATCTGCCGCCCCCACCACCACCACACCCGCTTCGGCCCTCGGCCCTCTTACGCCCCAGCACCACCGCGACCCGCTCCGTTTCCACTTGCCACCCACTCCCCTCTGCCCTTCTGTACCACATCTCCTATACACCCCCAACTCCCACCTCCTCCCCCGCCCCGCTGCAACAAACCCACCCCCCAACACAAAACCAATGAAAACTACCACACACCCAACACCCCCCCTCCATCTCTCCTCTCTACTCTCTCTCTCTCTCTTCCCCGCCTACATCTAACTAGTGAGAAAGTGACCCATTAAAACAAAATCATGGGAATCTGTGAAAATGAACAGTACGGATGAACGTAGTAGGAGTCAAAGCAAGTCAGTCAGGCAAGAAATAACAAGAATATAATGAGGCCGGGAACAAAACGCAACGGGAAGAAAAGAAAGTTGTTAGCAGGCATACTACAGACCACCAACGCAGAGACGGAATTCTATTCAAAACACACGTGCCGGGCGACAACAAAGTGGTATAGACGAAAGGAAAAACGGCATTCCTTGACCAGGACGCAACATCCACACGACCAAGTCTCTCTTCCTCACACCAAGCTTTCCATATTGGAGGACCCCAGGGCCGCCAAGCTGGTCAACTTCCTTAGTCGGGCACGGTGCGGCTGCCCACGCGGCACTCTCTGGCTGGACAGCAAATCGAGGGAGACAGTGAAACCGACTTAATTTGTCGTTTTCAAGTTTCCTGAGGACAGATTCGGGCGAGGGGGAGAAGAATAGCATCGCTCTACCCTGTCTGTGCTGTTAAATTTGCGTTCGACGTTCGCGCTCTGCTGCACAGTCAGAGCTGCGTTTTATGTTGAATGCCGCCCAGCCTGATGAAGCCTGGCGCTTTTAAAGGTCTAAGGGCCCGGGGGTCGTCGTTGTGGTCAAAGCTGCCCGTGCGGCGTGGGATGTGGCCTGGCTTTCGGAGCACTTCCCCTTGTTGTTTGCAAAAGACGAATTATGTTTGGCGAATCTGAATCCCAGTGTGCGGAGATGCACGGAAGGTGAGGCCCGCTTGTCCTAGTTCCTCAGGACAAGTGTGGTATAGTGAAGGTAAAGATCAACACGTGTGGTGTGTGTGTGGAGCCACGGGAGACCCGGGGAAGCGGAAAGGGAGATAATCACCAAAGCTTTTCACAGCCTGTTCCTCCGGCAAAGGCTTTAGCGACTTTCAATCTGTAATCCCCTCTTTTCCATCCAAACGAGGAGTTGTATTTATTTACGAAATTTACGCAGGAGAAGACTAGGAAGGCGGCTCGCCGCTCGAGGCCAGCAGAACGGCGGGCAACACGCAGAAAAAAAAATCCACTAAGCGTAAAAGACGGACAAGTAGGGCGAAAAGGTGACCATGAAGCATCACATTATCCTAACAAAAATAAGTCCTGTACTGAAAACACGTGCACCCCCCGTCTCCGCCCCCACCCCAAAACTTCCCCCCCCATCTCGCCAGCCCCCCCGCCCTCTCCCCTCACCCCCCCCCCCACACTCCTTTCCTGCCCCCACCCCCCCCCCGCCACCCCCCACTCCCCCCTCCCCCCCACCCCCCCACAACCCACCACACCAAACCCCCCTACCTACTATTACACATAAGCACCAAGCCATAGGCAGACAGAACGACGACGGTAGAGTTTCCAGGCTAGTTAGTGTATTCACGCGATGTCTGAAAGAAGTACAAACGAGCATGCTACACTTATCAGTGTACCTCTAATCCTGTCTCTAAAGAAGAGACAACCCCTACAACCTGGCTACATACTACCCTTCTCCCTCCACTTCCCCAACTCCACCCTCTCGGCCTCGCTTCTCTCTTCTCTCTCTCTCTGACACCTCCTCGCTCTTGTCACTTCTCCACTTCTCTCACACACACACAAACACACACACAAACACACACACACCACACACATCATCTGATGTCACAATTTTGTGAAAAGAACGTTTAAAAAAGGAAAGTACTACTACTATACTTACCACTACACAAGTAACACATTTGTGCCATGTGTGTGTGTGTTTGCTTAGATAGATAGGAAGATATTAGATAGATAGATAGATAGATAGATAGGATAGATGATATAGATAGATAGATAGAAAGATAGGCATAGATAGACGGAGATCATACCATGGGGGAGGAAGCATACCATGAAAAGGAAGATCCCGACCGGGGCGCAAAACTGCCATATGATAAACCTGATAAAGTAAATTCACGAGCCCTGCCAGGAAAATCCTGATAGACGGATCGCCTAAACCTAGAATGCCAATGACCAACAAGCTGACGGTTTTTTTTGTTGTTAGTCTTTTCTTTTCTTTACTGGCGGGACGAAGCTAGCTGCGCAAGATGATCGGGAAAGGGGAAAAAAAAAAAAAAAAAAAAAAAAAAAAAAAAAAACAAAAAAAAAGAAGCAAAGGAAAAAGAAAAAAAAAAAAAAAAAAAAAAAAGAAAAAAAAAAAAAAAAAAAAAACAAAAACACAAAAAAACAAAAAAAAGAAGAAAAAAAAGAAAAAAAAAAAAACAAAAAAAAAAAAAAAAGAAACACAGGAAAAAAAAGCCAAAAAAAAAAAAAAAAAAAAAAAAAAATTTGCTCGGGACAACCTGTTTACTTGTGTAGCCATTACAAGAATATGTCATATCATATACAAAATACCACATCATGGGCATTCACAGTTTACAATCAACATCCATGGGTTTCGCTCATTAGAGTTGACAGTAAGTTTTTGCCAAGGGCCTGTATGAACAGATTGATAAACAGTGTTTGTATCTTGCAAAAAGAAGAAACAATGTTTTCTGTATTCTCCAAACTGAATGAGACATTTTCTGTGAATATTTCAGGACCTGGACAATAATGAAATAAAGGCTACTCAAATTAATGAAAAAGACATTTCTGTGAATCTTCAGGCCCCTCACCTGGACAATACTGAAATAAAAGATATATTCATCATTAATTAACAAATGTATGAAATGAATTGTGCAAAAAAACATATACTCTCTGTCTACAAACGGTCCCTTTTCAAATCGTTTTAGTTACATACATTGAAACCCATAGAATAAACCCACCCACACTAAAGAGGAACGCAACAGAGTTGTAACAGGACTCAAAAAAAAAAGCTTAAAGGACAAAGAATAAGGAAAAAAAAAGTACATAGTTCTAAGCACCAAAATCAAACCTTCGACAGAATGCCCAAGAGTAACAAGACCAATCAAAATAGATTAGTATGCAGCCTGTTCAGATTGATACAACATTTGATTTTTCGACATGTTAACGTGAGGTATCATCGTTTTGTTTTATTTGGGGTGTGTTAGGGGTGAGTGAGGGGTGTTGGGTTAGAGGTTGTTAGGGGGTGTATAGCGGGTGGTGTTAGGAGCAGGGTTACTGTCACGGTGGCGGGAAGCATCTATGGTGGGGGGTTCAAGGGGTTGCCTGCCAGTCCCGCTCTACCAGGGCTCTATGCAACCAATCCATAGTTGGAATTCTCCTTGATCTAGTGTAATCATGACCACACACACCGACCGACAACCCAGCACCACACACAACAACGGGGAGAGGACAAGACGACCAGAACACAACGGACCAGCGAACAACGGACCGACCAAGGACAGACAAGGACGAAAACGGCTTGAAACCACGACAAACCACGACATTGTATGTGAATCTCTAGAGTCCTGTAGGAAAACATAGTGACAACACGATTGCGTGGATGGGCATCTAGCCTGGTGCCAAGACCGAGGGCCCATTTAGCTGAGATTCAGCTGGACGCCCCGAGCCACAGAAGGAGGCACGAACATAAAAAGAAAGTGCTTAAGTCAGGAATATAGTCTCTATGAGATCAAATTGACGAGACAAAGAAGAGGCGGTGCGCGTTCAAACGCCGTGAGGAATGGAACAGTCGACAGAGGTTGCAGGGTAGGTAATTTAGACAATTTAAGTTGTCGTAGGATAGATGTCTTTCACACCGAAGTCATAAAACATAGACTAATTACTGTAATATACGCGGATGTAAGATTTATTTCCCAACCAGGAGAGTGAAGAGTGATAAACGTTAAAGGGTTGGTGGTCTCGGAGACTCCATTCCTCCATAGCAGTCTTCTTATATCGACAAAGATGGAAGAAATTAAAAAATTACAAATGGACCCGACCAAACGTGCTAACGTGTTGGTTGATCAGCAACAAGTAAACGACTAACAAAAACAAATCCTTGCGACACACGTCACTGTTTCCACCAATCACACAACTTCGGAAAGAGGACAGGCAGGTTCGGCGAAGTTTGCGTATAGGATGACCAGTTACACGAGCCGTAGCACTTGTCCCCACGTAAGATGGAGTATAGCTGCCTTAATGGCCGTGAAGGGGATAAGAAACGGAGTCATACACACAAAACTCCGAAAAAAAATTATTGCTGTATATACAAGGCACAGTAGTCTGCAAGGAGTAAAAAGTATCAGCCTGCGTAGCAGAGAAAGAAAGAAGGAAAAACAAAAGGAAAGAAAAGAAAAAATCTCGGTGTGAGATAGGGCCTTCTTGTCTAAAATTAACAGTATAAAAGTTAGAAACACTGGACTCGGCGGAACCTGCGCGGAGGAAGGAGGGGAAAAAAAGGGGAAAAAGTGGAAATAAGAACAAAGTAAAATTATCCACGGGAAGAGAAGAGAAGGAGCGCCAAAGAAACGGCGACCTCCCATCGATTTGCAGACGGAGCATGGTGAGACATACACAAAAAGAGAAGAGCTCTACTCCTGGCGCGAGATAAGGAATGTCCAACATGTGAAAACCTTTTGTGGATCTGATAATGAGATCTCGATAATAAAAACAACACCTAAAAAAAAAAAAAAAAAAGTAGATTGTGCCCATTATGGGCTTCGGCTGCCTTACCCTTACAACTGGACCTAGTTGTCACGGTGGTCTACCAACAGGCAGAAAACCAGGGACTGCAATTCACGCAATTTCACCCAAACACCACACAGGTCTTGGGAACAAAAAAAAGCATCCATCAGTGGATTCTTGAAAGGAACGTGAGTTTATCCGTGGACGATGTTACATTTGAATTGGGCACCAGTAAACATCTTTGGACGAACAAAATGCATGATCGTCATCATCGAAACTTATCGTATTTATTTCTTTTTTTTTGGGGCGGTGGGGCAAATGTAGGGGCAGGGGGGGAGGGAAGTGATAATCGTCATGTCTTACGGCCACTCGCCCGCTGTCTCCGTGTTGGTGATGTGAAAACCCGTTTTGGTGGGGACACGTTGGGGGGTGGGCGGGATCAACTCCAGACACACCATTTTGTGGTTACATGAACTTCCATGTACCCCTCACCACAATTCTCCACCTCATAGCCGTAGCACCCGTTACGAAATTGAACATTCCACAAAATAAACAAAGCATTCCAGATACCTGTTGAAAATATTCCTCCATTCGACCTCCCGTATCCCCTATCTATTACCACAATTTAAATAAGCATGTGATATGGCTGCTATGTTAACTCTGGACACGAAGGCGAGGTAAGTTTAAAAGATCTATGCGTTTTTTTATTATATGGGCTAGAAATGACTAGACAAGGAATGTTTGAGCCGTCGGTTTCCTACACAGCAAGTTATTTTAAAGGACAAACTGCCCAGGGCATTGCATGGGAACGAAATTCAACTGACAAAAGGTTTGATTCTTGCAGGTCTTTCATGGGTTGATTCTACTCTCTCTTTACTCCTTCTCCTCTGACTCTCTCTCGGCCTCTCTCTCTATCTGTCTCTCTCGTCTTATTACTTCAAGCCGTGCTATTACTTGGCAAGAGCACTAAATGGTTTTGTAATTATTAAGCGCAGTCTAACCATGATATCGATAAAATGAATTGTCTACCTCAGCTGGTGGACCCCTAAATGGTTTGGGGGCTTTCTCACTTGGTTTATCCGACACAAGTTCGGTCTGATTCATGCTAACGTCCCGTAAATAAAATAAATAATGTATTTATATGATTTATCTAGCATTGTTTAACCACATTTCTGGTTGACTGTTACGCAATATCTCAAAAAGCAAATAACTGTTTTATGCTCAGTTTGTTGATGGAATGAATACACGAGACATAACTGCATAAAACTCAAAGCTGACGCTGCATGGCACCCGTAATTGGCAAAGTCGACTATAGGGGAAACTGACAAGGACGAGCACACAGAATCAAAAAAGGAGACCCTTCCGCTCCCCCCCCCCACCCCCCCGCCACTCCCCTCCCCACACACACACGCACAACACACACAACACACACCAAACACACACAACACCCACACCAAACAACAACACACTACAAAATGAACGTGCCAAAACTATGCAAAGGCTTGTCGACGAATTTTATCTGTATTTGTTTTCTGTTCATCCGGGTGATTGTCGCGCTTTATTTCAGGGGAAAGACTGTGCCAGTCCTGGGTACATGTTAAGTTGTGTTTGTTCATTTCTCCAGATGTTGTTTGTTACTGCGTCAGGCACAGGGTATTATGGACAAGTTGGAATACTCCATCAGGAGGGGGGCGGGGGGGGGGGGAGAGTGGGGGTTACCTGGTTTGTTCTGGTGTGCTTCTGTGTGGCGGCATTTTCTGCTAGGTTTCGGGTCGGTCTTGTCTGTGGATTGTGGTGAGAATGCAATCATTCGCGAAGCTAGGTGATCTGTGTTAGTGTGATCAGGGCTTGAGCAGAGTTATCCCTATATATTCTTCTTAGTTTGACAGTTGTTAGTCACTATGCCTCGGTCGATTCCCTTTCGTTAGGTCAAAACGATGTGGGTGATCTAGTATGTGGTTCTGTTCGTCTGTGTGTTTTGGTGTGTACTTAGATTCAAGATCGGTGAATAGGTGAAGGGGTTTGTGGGTGTGCTGTAATCTGAATAGGTAAAATGAGTATAAAGAATGGTGGTGTGAGAGTATGAGTACATGTTAATTTATGTTGTTATTTCTCCGAGTTGATTGTTAGTTGTCGTAGTGTCGTGCATGGCAAGGAATAGTGATTCAAGCGTTGGAACATGAGTTTCGGGGGGGGGGGGGGAGGGGAGGGGGGGGGGGGGGGGGGGGATGTCTTCTTGTTGTTCTGGTGCTGGTGCGTTGTGCATATGTCATAAACAGGCGACTGGGTGCCGTGTGCAAGCATCGTTGGTACGTGCGTGTATTTTTGTCAGTACGGGGGGGGGGAGGGAAAGACTTGACCCCGAAACGTGGATTATTTGACTTTTTTAAGTAGGTTCTCTGCTCATT
>JADBJO010023766.1:22500-26102 GCA_016801955.1 Conus betulinus | reverse complement strand
CGACCGGGCTGTGACTGTGGACGGGGTGTCGGAATTTGAGCGGCGTTGGTGCACTGCCTCTGATGTTGCGTAGAGGTTGAAACAAACAAAACAAACACAAAAAAAGGAAAAAAGAAGGAGGAGGAGGATGAGAAGGAGGAGAAGAATAAGAAAAAGAAGAAGAAGAAGAAGAAGAAGAATAAGAAAAAGAAGAAGAAGAAGAGATAGAGAGAGAGAGATAGACCAGACAGACAGACAGACAACAGACAGACAGACAGACAGACAGACAGAAGAAGCACACACACACACACACACACACACACACACACCACACACACACACATACACACACCACATGCACGCACATATGCACGCACGTTCACACACACACACACCACACACAACACACACACACACACACACCCACACACACACACACGCACACATACACAACACCACTTGTATGCATGCCGACACACCACACACACACCACACACACACACACACCCACACACACACACACACACACACGCACGCACGCACACACGCACGCACGCACGCACACACACACACACACACATACCACACACACACCACACACACACACGTACGCGCTGCGTAGCGCGCGCGCGCGCGCGCGCCGCACACACACACCACACACACACACACACACACACACACACACACACACACACACACACACACCACACACACGCACACACACAAACACACATGGATTGTATGCACGCACACACACAAACAACCACACACACACACACACACACCACACACACACACACACACACGTATAGCCGCGCGCGCGCGCGCGCGCTTCTCGCGCACACACACACAGCACACACACCACACACACATAGTAAAAAAAAAAGAAAGAAAGACAGAAACACAACAAAACAAACAAAAAAAAAAAAACGTAACACATACCCACCGGGGAGCCAGCAAAGACAAACAAACATGACCAAGATATCACCATCCCCCCAGTATTCAAAATGCACCCAGCTCAATTGTGCTTTTTTGTGGCGAGTCGAGCATTTACGGATTCTAAGCAATTCATGGCAGTCTCTCACTGCCTTCAAACGTGTCCGGCAGTCACCCCGCCAATCTGGACGAGCAAAGAAAGTAAAAAAAAAAAAAAAAGAAAGAAAGAAAGGGAAAGAGAAGGGGACTTACGCAAGGCTTCGTCCAGTTTGCTGATTTTTTTTCTCCCCTGTCATATGAATCCTCTCTTAATTTTTGTTGATGTGTAGAATGGATCTTAGGGCCCGAGATTACGAGAGAGAGAGAGAGAGAGAGAGAGAGAGAGAGAGAGAGAGAGAGAGAGAGAGAGAGAGAGAGAGAGAGAGAAATTAAGAAAGAGAGAGGAGTGGGGGTGAGGGAGGGAAGTAGAGACAGACAGACAGACAGATATACAGAGAGAGAGAGAGAGAGAGAGAGAGAGAGAGAGAGAGAGCGAGAGAGAGATAGAGAGAGAGAGAGAGAGCAGATCCATGCGGATGAAAACAGTAAACTGAAAGCAAAACAAAAGAAAAAAAAAAAAAGCTATAGGTATCAATTCGATTTGAATAACAAAAAATAGCCACAAAGAAGAAAAAGAAGAAGAAGAAGAAGAAGAAGAAGAAGAAGAAGAAGAAGAAGAAGAAGAAGAAGAAGAAATACAACACCAAACGATAGATATCCTTATAAAGTGTATGGAAGAGGAAAGAAACATACCAGACGCATTCATACATACATAAACAGGTATTAACAAGCCAGACTGGATGAACAAAAAAAAAAAACAAAAAAGAAAAAGAAACAAAATACCAGTGTCACTTTCCACTATCATACAAGTGTACATGCCTAATGACAAACAACACACGTCTCATGTAGCTTAATACTTGCAGCTTTTGCCTAACAAAGGAAGCTGAAACTATCAGTTTGTATCCAGCATACATAATAATAACAATGATAGTGATAATGGATACTTAAATAGCGCCTATTCTCGGCTAGAGACCAAGCTGTAAGCGCTTTACAATCCACACTTGTTTACACAACGGGCTGCCTACCTGGGTAGTGCCGACTGAGGAACTGCCAGCTGGCGCTTCATTTAGTCGTGTCCGGTGTTATTCAGTCAATATCGTTCAATATCGTTCACTCAGTTTCCTTACTTCCTTCATTCTTTCCATTTCTCACGCAGGGTGCATGCTATGTGTAACGTGTCATCCATACCAACGGCCAAACTGGCCTACTCTTTCGAAAGTTGGTGATGGGATTTTACGTGTGTGCAAGATGTTATGCGTGCGTTCACACACGGAACCTCGGTTTTACAGTCTCATTCGAAGGACTGTATGGGAAATGGAGTCAGAAACCAATGTTAACCCCGCGAGGGAACAATCCCCTTGTACCGAAACGGCCTGCTGGAGATTCGAACCCGCACCCCAGGATCACTGAGTCCGGCGCTCTACCAACTAAGCTATTCCGGCTCCCACACACATACATGACTTAAGATTATCATCTCTGCCTCTGTCCTCTTAACTGTAATCGTTCCCATCTTCTTCAGAGTGTGTGTTCTCTTGCTGTTTCTTGGTTGTTCTTTCTCCTTTCTCCCATGCGGGTTAGAGGTCAGAATCTGATGATTGTTGCCCAGTGATGGCTGCTAATGGCTGTATTCTCTTCCACCTAATGTCTTTCTTCAAAACTACATTGGAACTGGCTTCTGCTATGCCCTTTGCCGCA
Source organism: Conus betulinus (assembly GCA_016801955.1). Lineage (NCBI taxonomy): Eukaryota > Metazoa > Mollusca > Gastropoda > Neogastropoda > Conidae > Conus > Conus betulinus. Next base: position 23,393 of record JADBJO010023766.1, on the reverse strand, counting down.
ACTCCACAAAATGCACAAGCAAGCACACACGATCGACCTGACGCACACACAGTCACACACTGCATACAAGTGCAATCAAGTATGGTTGTACGCATCAAGGCACACGATGGAAGCATGAACAAATAAATGCACTGATGTATGCGTGCATACATGCATACATGCAAGCACATACGCACGAACGCACGTACACAACAACAGCAACAACAACAATATCAACAATAGCAGCAACAACAATAGCAACAGCAACACATACCAACAACAACAATGTTTTTGCATCAGCGCATAACACTTGAATGAGATGTAACTTCTTTCCAACACATGAAAAAAATTAAAATCTCTGCCTTATCGAGTTGCAGAATCAATATTCATCACATCTGTAGTGTATTCGCAATAGGTTTGATTCTTCAAACACAAGGGGTTTTTTTCGTCTTTTTTTTCCCCAATAGTTTTAGATCACACTGCGTTTTATCGATACATTGAAGTTCAAATGTGCCATTTGGGTATTAATTGTTTTATGGGAGTTCTTAGAATGCTGAAGAAGTCATGCATTGCTGTCGTCTGAGTCTACACTTATGTGGAAATCAAACTAGTGCGCCAATGCCAGCACGCCCAGCGCGGATGTCAAACACACAGATACCCCCCTCCCCCCTCACACACACACACACACACACACACACACACACACACACACACACACACACACACACACACACACCCCATCGTGCGCATGCACACATGTACGCATGCAGGCACACACACACACACACACACACACACACACACACACACACACACACACACACACACACACACACACACACACACACACACACACACACACACACACCACACACACACACACACACACACACACATGGTCACACATGCACGCA
>JADBJO010023765.1:5000-26102 GCA_016801955.1 Conus betulinus | reverse complement strand
GGATGTCCACCCAAACTTCTCAGCATCAGCAGATCCTTCCACGAAGACATGAAAGGCACTGTCGTCTTTGACGGCTCAACATTAGCTGCCTTCAAGATACGGAGCAGAGTGAAACAGGGTTGCGTCCTGGCTCCCACTCTGTTTGGAATCTTCTTTGCTGTGATCCTGAAACACGCATTTGGTCCTGCAGCTGAAGGTATCTACCTCTGAACCAGGACAGACGGAAAGCTCTTCAACCTCTCCAGATTAAGAGCCAAGACTAAAGTCAAGCTGAGGTGCCTGCGTGACTTCCTCTTTGCAGACGACGCAGCAGTAACCGCCCACTCAACCGAGGACCTACAGCAGCTCATGGCTTGCTTCAGCGATGCCTGCCAAGACTTTCGGGCTTACCATAAGCTTGAAGAAAACACACGTCCTGGGACAGGATGTTGACTCTCCCCCAGTCATCACCATCAATGACCATGAAATGGATGTCGTCCATGACTTCGTTTATCTGGGCTCAAATATCTCAGACACCCTCTCACTTGACGCAGAGCTCAACAGGCGCATCGGCAAGGCAGGTACCACCATGATCAGACTGACAAAAGAAAGCATGGAACAACAGCAAGCTGACCGAGCACACAAAGATCCAGATCTACAGAGCCTGCGTCGTGAGCACCCTCCTGTATGGCAGCGAGTCTTGTACTTTGCGTGCCCGACAAGAGCGAACATTGACCAAGAGCTTTGAACAATGACCAGAAACAACTGGGAAGCAACAGCCCTCGAACGGTCAGCCTGGAGACAGACTGTGCAGAAAGGTCTCTCCAGTTTCGAAGAGACACTCGCTCAGCAGCACGGGGACAAGAGAATGAGAAGAAAGGCTGCAGCCCAGGCAGACAGACCAGCGTCAGACTTTCACCTGTGCCCTCTGCCACAGGGACTGTCATTCCCGCGTCGGACTGGCCAGCCACACCCGTCGCTGTACCAGAATAGACACCTAGAGCGCAACTCCATAGTCTTCCGAGACTGAAGGATGCCTAATATATATATATATATATATATATATATATATATATATATATATATATATATATATATATATATATATCAAGAATAGTACTAAAACGCCTAATATATATATATATGTGTGTGTGTGTGTGTGTGTGTGTGTGTGTGTGTGTGTGTGTGTGTGTGTGTGTGTGTGTGTGTGTGTGTGTGTGTGTGTGTACGCACACACACATTAATCTCATTTCAACCAAACAGCTACTGCCAAACAAATATTCGTTGAAACTACTGGGTGAATGCTCTCAATTATTTGAGCTGGCTAGCATCCTACATGAACACATCATGTCACTAGTTTCCACCTATCCTTCGTCGTGCTTGTTTCCAGCAGTCATGAACAATTCCATTGCCAACTCGAAGACAACTCAACCTCGTCCTATCTATGTCGTCGCCATGGGAATTGTAAAACGGCACAAAAAAAAAGTCGATAGAACTGTTTACCACTCAGCCAGTTTGACAGTTACTGATGACGTAAACATGTGGCCAGCTGGAATGAGCACCAACAATCTACTCAAGCAGAAATGCTCATTAACAATACGAGAATGAAATAACTGCCTGCCTGCTTCTTCTTATCGAGTTGAACATAGTTACTGAGCACCAGCAAATTAGTAATGATGTTTATCAGGTTGTGACCTCTAAGGATAAACAATGGCAATCAGAGCAGAGCAGAGCTTACAACTACAATAGATTAGAGCAGGCTCTGTTGAAGCCGTTGTCCTACTGACAAGAAAATAGCCATTGAACCCATCTGCGTTGCCACCATCTTCATATCCAAAGTTTCTTTTTCCCATTCTCCTCCTCTTCCACTTCCTCCTCCATCTCCACCACCACCTCCTCCTCCTCCTCCATCTCCACCTTCACCTCTTCCTCCTTCTCTTCTCTCTCTGTATGTCTGTGTCTTCCCCCCCCCCCCCCCCCCCCCCCCCCCCCCCCCCCCTCTAATATCTGTACAAGCTCCCTGGGGACAAAGAATACACTAATGACAAATCCATACATTTAAGAATAAGTTTCAGAGCCAGGAGAAGGCGTAGCGATAGGTGTTAGTGGACAGCGTTCTACAGACCAGTAGGTGTTAGTGGACAGCGTTCTGCAGACCTGGTGTAGAGGGTCCTCAGTTCAGTACGCTAACAAGGCAGGAGACTAAGTACTAGATAGACTGGAAGTGAAGAGGGAGACAGGAGACTAAGTACATAGACTAACAGACTGGAAATGAATATACAGGAGACTAAGTACATAGACTGGAAGTGAAGATACAGGAGACTAAGTACATAGACAGACTGGAAATAAGATACAGGAGACTAAGTACATAGACAGACTGGAAATAAAGATACAGGAGACTAGTACATAGACAGACTGGAAGTGAAGAGGGAGATAACACAAGGAAAAGAGGATACACAAGTTTTTGATGAACAAATTCAGACTTTGTTGAAAAAGGGAGATGTCAAAATAGCTGCAAAAGCATACAGACTACAAGGGAAAAGTCTTCCTCGACCAGCTCACCTGTGAGGACAGTGAAAAGTGACGTCTGCATGTTATGGCATCATGTACACAGAATGGTATGTATCTAAAAACGCCCTAGTGTTCATCGAAAGTGCAGTAACGATGCTGGCTGTAGACGACCTGAAAATATGTTCACACTTCTGGAAGGGCGACAACTTCGCCCACGGGAGAATATATACAACATGTTCATAGTACTGAAAATGCCTTAGCAGAGCAACAATCTCGTGGGAGCTACAGATGTTTCTGTCTGAGCATTCCACAAATAAGAAACATAATATAACATACATAAATTCCACAGAAGTTGCATTTATATATCAACCATTTTGTGATTTAGACTGGGTCGCGTATAGAAACTAAACTTAAGGATATTGGAAGAAAAGAAGCTCTCGCAAACCACTTTGGAATACAATCAATCATATCATTTATTTAGTTTTGACTTTTTTGCAGGAAAGTGAAGCCGTAATTTCAGCATTTTTAGCACTTTTTCCTCCGATGCTTTCGCCGCTCTTTGGGACACCATCGTCCATAGATAACACAGTGGGTTGAGAGCAGAGTTCAGTGGCAACAAGAACACAATGATAGTGTCTCTGAGTCTGTTTGAAAAAAGTAACGTTTCTTGCTGACATCACCATCACTAGAACCTAAAGAACACCAGCAAAGAGCACATGTGACAGCCAGAATCCTGATCAGACCAGCCGACGAAAAACATGACCTATGTACGGGTTTGAGTAAAATTCTGTGTATGGCGGCATATACCGGTATATTCCGACGTGACAAGCCAGAATCAATAAGCATAGGATAACGTTGATGCTAACAATTCCTTTGAACCATTTGAATCCTTGATCAGAGTTGTAGCGCTGGAATAAAGACAAACGACACAGACCAGACTGGCCAGAGAGTCCCCAGTGTGACAGTCCAGGAAGAAAAGGTACAACAGACAGACAGACTCCACCCAACCAAATGACTGCACACATTACGATTGATGAGTATTTATTGAATCTCCACGAATCCTTGGTACGAAAAGGAACGGTATGATTCCAAGTTGTGAAGAATATGATAAAAACGGATACCTCACTGGACAACAAGAACAGAACACCACTCAGCTTGCACATCACGTCACTGGTCCACGTTTCTTCAAACTGCATGTATTTTCCATGAAATATGATGTCTGCCATTAAAGTAATCCCATTATGAATTCCCATACAGATATCGGCCAACTGCAAAATGGAAAATGATCCTTAGGAATTCATTTCCAAACATTTCTCTGATGTCGACAAACAGTAATGCTAGTAAATAAGCCAGTACATTAAAAAATAAGGCTGATGCACACACAAAAACAGAAGAAAGCCTTATACAGTTCAGATGGCATCAAAGTGTCACATGAAGGAAATACAGCTGGAGGTGTGGAACAGTCTACTTTTCTTAGATGTTCGGAAAATAGAATATCACAGCAAAACCGATAGTCTGAAGAATGGATTTGTTTTAAATATAATGACTTTAAAAACAAATCAACAGGAAAGGTTTCAACTGGGATCCCTTTTAAGTCTACATGCGTCAATTGAGGCATGTTTTTAAATCCCCTCTGTTCAATCATTGTCATGGGAGTGAAAGATAGATTCAAATATTGGAGTTGGGGTAAAAATATAGATTCTTCTTTATTAAGTATATTGATACACGTGTACGATAGGTCGATTGCTTTTCGATCATAAAGAACGAAGCGTGGAGGTTACTGATCTCCTGTAAAGGGTTGTGTGATACGATCACAGTGTCAAGCTGTGGCAGCGCCGTGAGGGATACTGATGTTCAGTTTTCTCACATCGTTGTGGGCAAGGTCCAGGAAGCGCAAGTTGTTTCGCTTTACACCTGAAACATTACTCAAGGAACAATGAGACAGACGTAGATGAAGGAGATAATCATTTAACTTGAAATCAGTCATTGACATTCCCGAACCCGACGCATCAAGGTAGCGAAGTTGGGGGAAGAAGTAAGCGGAAAAAGGATCGTGTACACCAAAAGACATGTCCTTGACACAGGCAATCTTCAGGACAGATTATGTCACACACAAGTTCATCATCATGCAGAGGGCAGTGAGAGAAGCCGTCACAAAGGTGATCTTCATGTATACACAATTTGGAAGCTCTACACTGATAATAATGCGGGCAGGTAACACTTTCACAGTCTTGCTCATCTTCGCCAAGGACGCAGTCAGAAAATCCGTTGCATCGCGTGTAGACAGGGAGACAGTACAGCCATTCTGTTGTGCATCGATAATGTGTGTCAGGACAAACTTCATCACTTGTCATTTCATGGTAAGTAAAATAGCCAGTACCATCCAAGTTGATGTAAAACATTCGCGCTGACATCTTCATTCTCGCTCTAAAATAACTCCTATCTTCTCTAGGACAAGCAGCTTCATCAGAATCGTCCAAACAGTCTGAAAAACTCATTGCAACGCTGACTTTGTAGTGTACACTGAGAGTTAGAACACAGCCAGCCATTACAGGAAGAATGTTCGCAGAATGATTCATCACTGTTGTCTGGACAGTCCTGTCTAGAATCACAGACAATGGTGTGATGTATGGTTGTAATGGCATCGTCACATTTAAACATGGTGTATGTATCTTCACTCACTGTCAGACGAGGAGTCCTATGTGAATGCAGACCGCTACTGATATTCAGAACCTCATGAAACTGAGAAAGTGATGTTTTCCCGCAAGTTTGTCCAGGCTAGAAAGAAAAAACGCATGAGTCACGTGTTTATTTGGACAGGCAGTTACCACTTGCAAAGTGTTTTTCAGCACGAATTTAGAAATACTCGAACGATAGAAAACCGTTTTGAGAGGAATATATTTTGGTTCTCTCGATATACGATTTCACAAAGTATGTCATTAATCGCACATGGCCAATTTCTATTCACTGCTCTAAGTACCATTGAAATAAGTAGACCAATTGTACATTCCCTCGAGGGGGGATTGAAATACTTGCTTAGCTGAAAATGATTCATATTGTAGATCAAAGTGTTGTCAAACCATTTACGAAATTTACTAAGTATGAATGGTACAGTGTCAAAGCCTGAGGTATAACCAAAATGAACATAGAATCTTGCAAAGGGTTTAAAAAATCGTTAAAACATCATTCTGTTCTTGCCTCGTTTTTTATGGAAGCAACTTTTCCACCGAGTGCTTCGCATCTGTGTTATAGAAAGAAACATGGTATAACTTTTCTGATCTGATTAAGGTAAAAACATTTGCCATGCGAAGCAACCAGACCCTGGCATGAAGGATTGCTGAATGGACAGTGTTCTGTTTCATCTCTTCCATCTTCACACTCCGTCTTCACGTTTGCATGCAGATGATGATCCTGAAACTTAGAGTAAAAAGTAACGGAACAGTTGAATAACCCACTGGAAAGCTTGTGAGGTCGCTTGTTTTCAGGCAGTGCCGAGAAATAAAGTTTGACCTTCACGTGTTTCCAAACGTATTTGGCTTCAAGCTCAATTTGAAGGCAGAACGTGGGAACGACCTTTGCTGGTGTATAAACTGTCGTCACACAAGTACGTGATAATGTGCTGATCTGTAAATATGTTTCGATACTTCAGTTGTAAGTGTTTCTCTCCAAAACACACTCCAGGTTCATCTGACTGCAGAAAACTGAACATAGTGATATATCCATGGGACCATTTGAATTCATGACTAAGGCATGCTCTTTCCACTTTGGGAATTGTTATATAGGCGGAATTATTTGATATGTGCCTCACAGTGAGGTGATTACCTTGAACAACAGAAATATTAACTTTGATTGCAGGACTGTGGAAGTGATATAGGAAACATTCTGTAAGGGGACAGGTAAGATAGTTCTTCCTGGGTATGGCGCCTGCACTGCACTATCTCAGGATTAAAATAAGAGTGGAACACCAGGACTGTTTTCCAGAGCCTGTCCACACACCAGTATTCCAGGCGCTGAAATGAACCCTGATATTCGAATCAGCGACCTGATTGACGCGAATATTACAGTAAGAGGACGAATCGTCACACACACCGTACGTCAATCCCTGGGCTGCAGGTGCTCGCCTTCGGCTGCCACACTTTGTCCGGTTCACCTGCAGTATGGTGCACTCTGTTTCGTTTCGATCAATGAAAAATTCAACCCCAGGGGCAAAGAGTTGTGATGCGTGTGGTATCGATATTGGCGATGCTGGTGAACCTTTGACCTGTGAGCAGATCAAACCAAGAGGCATCACGTCAATCCAGGTGCAGTTTCACTGGCTGGGTCTAGGATAATTGTATGCATGCATGCACACTGTGCGTACGGCACGATTGGTGCAAGCTCATATTAATTTAAAAGCTGAGTATGGGTGCGTATGATACAAGTCAATACAACAATGTAAACAAGAATGTGTGCACATGATAAGTCATGTCACAAAGACCAGCTGAACATGCAGGCTATATTATAGTGTAAATGGACTGGTGTAACACATGGAAAGCACAAAGGAAATAAGTTCAGTTTCACATGATTCCCCCCCCCCTCTCTCTCTCTCTCTCTCTCTCTCTCTCTCTCTCTCTCTCTCTCTCTCTCTCTCTCTCTCTCTGTGCCTGTGCGTGTGCATGTGTGTGTGTGTGTGTGTGTGTGTGTGTGTGTGTGTGTGTGTGTGTGTGTGTACTGGCCTCATCAAGAGCAAATCAGTTTTTTTTTGTGCCAGGGAATCGTTTAAGTTGCATACTTTATAGCACAAAAGATATGACTGTGTACTAAAGGGAAACAACTACAGGATTTAGAAGGTGACAGGAGAATGGAAGGACAGGGACAGAAGATGGAGAAATGGGCAGGGAAAGGAAGAAGAAAAAAAAACAAAGGTTTATAGATGGGAACATTGATGCACAGGGGCAGTCCCACACCTCAGGTCAGGACGCCCAGTTCCCCACAGTACTAAAGAACCATTATGACCTGTGACATCTTTGGTTGCAGTAGATAAGCGCGATGTCTACAGCCTATTGCTGTGGGCACTCTACAACGCTTTGCTGTCTCCGCCTTCCTGACCATCAAAATCTCAGGTGACTTCCTTTGCTCACTCCACCAGATTTAGGCTTCACAGGCTGGCAGGGGTGACCTACTTTACGCAGTGAGCTGAGTGAGCCAGCTGGCTACCTGGGCCTGGCCTGCCCAATATTCACTGAGGCGTGACCACTGATGCTACACAGCACATTTCACAGGTTCCCTAGAGCCATAGGCTGAGCGCCGAGAGTCGAAACACACATACACACATGCGCGCACTTCTCTCTCTCTCTCTCTCTCTCTCTCTCTCTCTCTCTCTCTCTCTCTCCATCAATGCTACAAAATCCCAGACATTAGTCTGCACTCTCAACAACAAAACATCAGGACAAATTACCCTCACCAGTTTCCTTCAATGGAATACATATTGAATCAACTAACAACCAACGTTATTCGGTGTAGGCTTTGACAGAATGCTAACCTTTAGAAAGCATGTTGAGAATATTGTTCTTAAATGCAAAAAAAAGGCTCATCTGCCATGAAAGCAATGCAGCTGAAGGCATTGAACGGCGCCGTATCTACTGACTGAATCACTCACTTGTACTCAGTGTGATAGATTATGGATTAGCGCTCACAACACTGTTCAACAGCAACCTTTCTCACATTAGAAAGAATTCAAAATGAAGCAATGAGATTGATCCTGGGAACCACAAAGGACACACCAGTTCAAACTATGCGATAACTGCTCGACCTTCCTTCAATGCAGAGAAGACACACGCTGTGAACAGGTGAGGGCATATTTTAGAGCCCTTGAAAATCCCAAAAACCTACTTCATGTAGTAGCAATCGGCTAGGACGTGGAAAATCATGAATGGGACAGGCTTGTGTGCCAGTTGGCAGAAGTCAACGAAACCAAGGAATGGGAGAAATATCCAGACCACGTGAAACACCTCTACCAAACTGCCATCACTCCAGAACTTGGAAGACATTGTCAAGAATGGCCAGAAGGCAAAAGCAACACAGAAATCCAGATGCTGGTAAAAGACCTTTGCACAAAAGATGATATCTTAATATACACTGACGGTTCTGTCACCAAAGATAAGTCAGGCTGGGGATACACAGTGAAGCAATATGGCCGAACTATTCAGGAAGACAACGATGCACACAGTTCAACAACTTGAAGTCTAAGAATGGAGGTAGAAGCAGTAACACAAGCACTCCACTGGCTTTTATCCATAAGCCAGTTTCAAATTCGACAAGCCATAACACTGACTGCCTCCATGAACCTATTTCAGAAAGTGGAAAGTGGTGGAATGGGAAGCCCTGCTTGGATGAACTAATGCACAGTCTTCCATGGGAGAGACTCATATGGATGTACTGCCCTGGACATGCTGGAGGTAAAGGAAACGAGAGAGCAGACACACTGGCTTGCAAAGGCAACAATAAGAACTGGATCACTGCTTGGCCGATCTGAGGTGATAAGAAGTCTGAAGAATCACTTAAGCAAACAAGAGCAAAGCCACTATACCATAGACCATCTTTCAGATCTTCACATCAAGAGAGGAAGTGGCCGCACATCCAGACTTAAGGGAAGAGCAAGAAACATCACCAACCAAACAAACATTGGAATAATTTCAAGACCAACATTGCAAAGACTCCCAGAGATTGGGACAAAACTCATATTGGGACCTGTCCAGTAACAGACACAAAAGGTGAAACATGTCAACTGAGATAAGACTTTGAATCTCTTAGGGTTCCCAGCGTATACTGTAGACGTGTGTGCGCTGGTGTGTGTTCATCATGGACGATAAGATGCCAGCATGTTAATTAGAGTGTCCATGGACATCAGGAGTGTGCAAGCATTGGAGTGTGAGTGTTTGTGGGAGAGAGCGAGTGAGTGTATGCGTGTGTGTGTGTGTGTGTGTGTGTGTGTGTGTGTGTGTGTGTGTGTGTGTGTGTGTGTGTGTTTTCATCAGTCGGGTAATGCCAGCGTGTTAACTAGAGAATCCACAGCCATGTGTGTGGAAGTGTGTGTGTGTGTGTGTGTGTGTGTGTGTGTGTGTGTGTGTGTGTGTGTGTGTGTGTGTGTGCGCGCGCGGTGTGCGCACGCACATGTGCGCGTGCGTGTGTGTGTGTGTGTGTGTGTGTGTGTGTGTGTGTGTGTGTGTGTGTGTGTGTGTGTGTGTGTGTGTGTGTGTGTGTGTGTGTGTGTGTGTGTGTGTGTGTGTGTGTGTGTGTGTGTGTGTGTGTGTGCATAGGATGTGTTTGAGGGGGAGGAGTTGTTCTCGTTATTGTTATGTGTATGCGTGTGTGAGTGCGTGCGAGTGTGCGCGTGCACTTATATGCTGTATTTAATTGTCTTGTTTCTTGTTCCGAAGTCATCTTTTGAACATTCACGCATGCAGTCACAACACACACACACACACACACACACACACACACACACACACACACACACATGCCATACTTGATCGTAAGGTTTAGTTTATATAAAAAGGGTTGCTAGTAAACATTTTCTCCTGGAAAACTAATGTTTAATCTGAGTGGCAAGTTTGACCAAATGATCAAACGCACTTGTACCGTTTCGAAAACCTGCTTGGTTTGCTGGGAAAACTTTGTTCTTATCGCAAAAGTAGTTTAGTCTATTTAAAACAATGGTTTCATAAAGTTTACAGATATGAAAAATTAATGAAATAGGTATGTAACTATCTATACTTTCATTCACCAAAAGAGAACTCTGCATGCATAATAGAACACCTTTGATACAGACATCTGTGATTAGTCACTTGACTCACGTTATACAGCCAGCTGGTGTACTAAGAGAAATCTTGACGAAAGTGAACAGAATTTATTATACCATCGTAATCCGTCTCGAAGGCAGATCTATTTGTATTGCCTGCTCCTGTGGCAATACAAATAGATCTGCTTTCGAGACGGATTACGATGATTCCCTCATACAGCTGGTGAAGAGTTTCCAATTTTCTTTTTCTTCAGCCCCCACCCCCCCCCCCCACCCACCTTAAGTTCAAATCTGTGCCAAGTGATGATGGAGGGGTTGTTGGCCCGCGCTTGTTTTTCTCCCACTATTAGATTGTTTGTCTTTGAATTCGTCTGACTTTTTTCAAGTTTAAAAGGCTGTGCCAATCTTGATAAAAGTTATTCATGTTAGATTTTCTTATGGGAGCAAGACTTACACTACTTGTTTATTGTTCGGGGGTGTCTTCATTCATCTTTACTTCAGTATGATCGGCAATTCTTTTCTCTCTCTTGTCTTTCCCATTCTATGATTGATATTCTTTTATTCTGTGCTCTATCGATTTCTTGAGTTTTTCCCGCTTCCTATTTCATCAAACTTTTCACTTTAATTTTTATCCTTCAAAAACAACAGAACAACGCATATACAGCATAGCATGCCAAGAAAATTGTTTGCATGTGTGTCGAGCTTTTGTTGCTTTGGTGTTTACTTTTTTTTAAATGCTAATGCTTTCAGGTGTCTGGGTTTCTGCTTGCTTTGTGATATGCGAGTGTCTGCATTTGTCAAAGGATTTTCTGTATGATCTGAGAGCATTATGTTTCTTTAATACTTAAAACAATAAAAACATTTCTGATGCAGTATTTTCTTTGCCAAAGTCTTATGCATAATAAATTCTGTTCACTTTCATCAAGATTTCTCTTAGTACACCAGCTGGCTGCATAACGTGAGTCAGGTGGCAGATCACAAATGTCTGTATCAAAAGTGTTCGATCATGCATGCAGAGTTCTCTTTTGCTCCATTCCTTTTTCATAGCTGTAAGAGTTTGGAGTCCGTTTTTCCAGTTGCCCTGTGTTTCTTTGGTAGTTCTACTTTCAGTTTCATCAAGGTGGTGTCACTGTGTGTGGACTAGATCATATAAGCTAAACAACGTCCACTATGTTTTAAGACTACACTGCGCATGATTTAAAGCTGATGGATAAATCATTAATTCTTAAAATGAGAGAAGTTATGAAGAGGATCTCTTTGCTACGACTTAGCAGGTGTCTGACCTACGCATTAGCCTAACGCGCTACTCAGAGCTTGAGTATCTACTTAACATTGGCTGTGCCATTATTCTAATTGTGCATGTGTACACAGTGTGAGGAGTGTACACTGTGTGTGGGCACGGGCCCATGTGTATGTGTGCCAGTGTATACGGTGCGCGTGCGCGCGCGCGCACGCGCACGCCCATGTGTGTGTATGTGTGTGTGTGTGTGTGTGTAGTGATGTGTAGTAGTTATGCTCAGTAGTTTTTTCCTTCGCAAAGACAGGTCACATTGTTAAACATTGTTCACATTGTTGCAAAGACAGGTCGCATTGTTAAACAAACACCCCATGTGATAGAGCAGCAACGATCACAAACCCGGCCAGTCTACCTGGCAGATCATCCGTGTAAAAGCTAAAATGGGCAGCGAGACCAGCTCTGGCATTTTCATTCCTCAAAAGGAAGATTTCACATAAGACGACAATTAGGTTTAGATCGTGCAGATCGTGGATAGTGTCGGGTTCAGAGGAGAAACTCACAAGCCTGGAAACAGAACAAAAGCAGGTGTTCCATCATGGCATCACTATGTAGGTTAATGAAGTGACTACTGTATGTTACCTTTATGCTGAGAACGTGTAAACCTTCCTTTACTTACCTGGCGTGATTTGCAGAACTGGTTTTAAAATCAATGATAATATCTCCGGAAAAGAAATCTGCTTCCTGGGTCGCAGACGCCTATAATGCAAGCTGTTTTGAGAATAACTTAGGAAAATACAGTTACGTGTTGTTTCTATGTAGTTGACAACGATATCAAGAAAACGTACTTCATCAAATAGTGGACTATGTCGAGTACAAGGACTTTACTTTAATAGAGTTTACCGAATGGGAGGAACCTTGTCCAGCTTAGACATAAGTGTTTGAGAAGGAAGTTACAGCATTGCTCAGTGAGTCCCTACCCAAAGCTTTACAGTCCAGACAGGAAGGAAAGTTGATACATGCTCAATGCAACCGTGTTGGCGTTAAGTCGAACGTATTCACACAACATTGTAGATTCCGTTTTCTCTCTTTGATTTCCATCCTGGATTCTACCATAACCTTTGAACACGGTACCTGTAAGGACGAAACTATGTTTAAAGTCTTTTTGTTTAATCACCAGTCCTCTGTTTATGTATATTTACATCCCTGCTGGAATACATGTTCAATGTACTCAGTGGATCAGAGTGCTCTAAGCAGGAAACATTAGTGTGACTAACCGTAAACAAAACATTGTAGACTCGTTTCTCACTTATTGATGATTGAAACGCTCTCTCTCTCTCTCTCTCTCTCTCTCTCTCTCTCTCTCTCTCTCTCTCTCTCTCTCTCTCTCTCCATAAATAACAAAGTTTATTTCCTGCACAGCTGCAGTCTACACAATTCACTGCAATCTCCCGCTTTTTCTCTCCCTACCACCTTCACCCCCTCCTCCTTCTCCTCTCTCGCGCTCTTCCTCTGTGCTTTCCCCGTTGTCACTCTATAAATCAAGGTGCAATCAATGAGTTGCACGTACATTGTGATTTATTAATACAGGAAACACTTCTGCTCGTAGGATGATTATGTGCAACAATAGTCATAAGCACAGTAGAATGTCTGCACCCATGTGTGTGTGTGTGTGTGTGTGTGTGTGTGTGTGTGTGTGTGTGTGTGTGTGTATGTGTATATATATATATATATATATATATATATATATATATATATATATATAAAATGTGTGTGAGATATATATATATATATATATATATATATATAAAGAGAGAGAGAGAGAGAGAGAGAGAGAGAGAGAGAGAGAGAGAGAGAGAGAGAGGGAGGGAGGGAGAGTGAGCTATACTCCATGATTGTGAAATGATGTAAGTGATTTTCTTGTGGCATGACAAAGATATTGTGCAAACAATATGCACTGTCGCTGTATGATATTGTACCCAAAGACAATAAAGGTAAAGAGTATATTTGGTTCTGACCGGGGTGGTACAAAATATAGGCTGATTGTATATGTTTTGAATAGAATGTGGCATCACACCTTTGATCATCAGGAATCGCTTATATACGGCCTAATAAAAGATGCCTCTGGCAAATAGTAGACACACACAAACCCATACTTTGCCCTGTTGTGATCAAGTCTGGGTTGAAAAATCATTGGAACTGTGAAGCAGTTTGTTTGTTTGTTTTGTTTGTTTTGTTTTGTTTTTTACGGACATACACGCGTTTACGCCAGGCTTTGGAAGATGTGATCTTACAGATCCAAAATGCTAGAAAACTACAAACAAAATGCCAGGCAGTTTCCTTTTTCTCTTCCTTACAAACTCAGGTGTAAGGGTAGTATTTAAGGGTCTTCTACAAATGGAAGAAATCCGCACTATTTCTGTTAAAATTTATCCTTCTGCAGAATTGTTTTGTCCACTTTTTTCTATAATGACACATAATCTGTTGTCCTAAAATATGTCGGTATAGATTGACCTGCTTCCTATAATGGTGGGTATTTTTTTGTTTGTTTTTGTTTTGTTTTGTTGAAGTTGCTGTTACAAAGCGTCACAGGCTTAAAAAAAATCACGCTGTTGAATAGAAATATTGCATGATATATTGTATGTTCTGTTACCATAAAGTGCTATTTGGAGCCTTTTATCAGAATTTTCATGGGCGCATACGATTCATGACACCAGTAGAATTGTATACTTCTCAACATAAGTTTAGTGGGATGATGTACTGAAGAATTTCAAAATGGAGGAAATTAATTTTAGACAATCGACAAAAAAAAATACCATTTTCCAACCCGCAGTTCTACTTAAAAAAAGAACAAACTGAAAAATTCGTACGAAACATGAGATGGAAAGCATTTTTCTTCCTGAATCCGAATGCAAAAAAAGAGGACAAAAAAAAACATATGACTTCAAATCATGGCGATCTCCACCAGCCATAGATGAAATGAAATCTTTTGAGGATAAAAATGAAAAGAATGATAGCCAACATAGAATTCAAAAAATCAAACAACGATTTCCAAACATCATTAAAAAATGAAATAAAACAAATACAAAATGATAAAAAAAAATATTCGTGAAGGCTGACAAAACCAGTAATTACTACAAAATGGAACCAAACGAGTACTCACAACTTCTTGATAAAAACATCAGAAAAACTACACAAAAAAAAGCTGATAAAACCATACACAACAACATCCGAAAAAAAGAAAAAGAACTCGTACACCACACATGGATCTAGGTGACAGGGTGGAAACAACTGCAATAAAAGAAGCCTTCATAACCCTTAAAGACCATAAACCCAATTCCACAACAACCCAACATGTAGACTAATAAACCCATCTAAATCTGAACTGGGCAAAATAAGTAAGAAAATCTTAGAAAAAGCCATAAAAAAAAAAAAACATAAAATCAAACACTGAATACAACCTCTGGAAGAACACATATGAAGTTATCCAATGGTTCAAAAACCTTAACAAACAGAAGAACACAGTATTCATCACATTCGACATAGTAGACTTCTACCCATCCATAGACGAAGAGCTACTCACTAAAGCTCTGAAATTTGCTAATAAACACACAGACATAACAGGGTCAGAAATGGAAATCATTTTCCACACCAAGAAAACTTTACTCTACAGCAGAAATGATACATGGATCAAGAAAACGAATAAAAAAACTCAACATTTGATGTGACCATGGGATCGTATGACGGTGCCGAAACATGCGAACTAGTCGGACTGTTTATACTATCCAACATCCAAAAGCAACTCGGAAAAACAAGTCGGACTGTACACGACGACGGCCTCGCCGCGCTAAACAACAATCCAAGAACCAAAACATTGAAAAAAAAAAAAGAACTATGCAAAATTTTCCAAAACCATAACTTAAAAATCACCATCGAAGCAAACAAAAAGGTAGTGAACTACTTAGACATAACACTTGACCTCAACAACCACATATATAAACCATACAAGAAACCTAATGACACACCCATTTATAAAAACATCAATAGCAACCACCCACCATCTATACTAAAAACCATACCCAATGGCATAAACAAGAGATTATCTAATCTGTCACATAATGAAAGAGTATTCAACAATGCAGCAGAAGACCAAGAGAGGCATTGCAAAAAAAGTGGTTACAGCTACAAACTACAATACAACCCAGATAACAACATGAACAAAAACAAAAAAAGCAGGAAAAGGAAAATCACATGGTACAACCCTCCATATGATGGACGAGTAAAAACAAACGTAGGAAAAGAATTTTTCAAAATTTTGACAGCATCCTTCCCAAAAGAACACAAAATTGTCCAAAATATTCAACAAGAACACCATCAAACTATCATATTCATGCATGCCTAACCTTAAAAATAATTGATTCATCCAACAAAATGAAAAGCAACACAGCAAAAGGGGAAGAAAGAAAAAAATCTGCAATTGTGCTAAAAAAAAACAGTGTCCCTTAGCAACAAATGCCTCTATAACAACATTGTATACCAAGCCACTGTGACATCAGAAAATGAAAAAGAAACATACATAGGGATCACTGAAAATCACTTCAAAACCAGATACGCAAACCATAAACAGTCATTCAACAAAGAAAAATAAAAAAACCAAACAGAACTGAGCAAATATATTTGGAGACTTAAAGACAAAAAAAAAAACTATAACATATCCTGGAAAATCATAAAAAGGGCATCACCATACAACAACATTTCAAAAAGATGCATGTAAACAACCCCAAAAAACCGAACAATACGTGCAGCCAATCCGCACGTGCAAACAGTGGCATCAGGCCATATAACACCGGCAGTAGGCGCCCCAAAACCATCCTGACGAGAGCGCTGGCTCGAAACAGATCTGTTGATTTTTTTAAAGAAGAAATAGGTGGAGATAAGAATTCATATTTGCAGTGATAGATAATTCTGCCCAACTAACAGTATGTGCTTGAATGGGTGAAGGGGGAATAATAAATGCTTCTCAAATGAGCCTCTATTAAGGTTATAGTCTTCAAGCGAGAGACAATCTCCAAAGGAAGGAAACACAAATATATCGTAACTTCTGGTCAGATACCGGCATTTTGAAATCTGATTGTTTCTGCTCAGTGACCTCGAAAAGTGTTCGGTTGACTCCTCTGCCTTTTCGGTTTTAAGCAGAATGCTATTACAGAAAAAGGCTGGTGTGCAATACCACAGTATGTGGTTGAGGTTTTCAAAATACCAACCAAAGGTGCCACCTAAGAAGCAAAAGAAAATAATGAAACTGCAAAACAAGCTACATTTTCTTGTGAAAAGTAGAAAATATTAAAAGATAACCTCTTAAGACGCAAGTGCTGAGGGCCAGATCTTGGAATGAATCTTCAAGGGACTGAATTACAATAAACTAATAAATTCCAAGGATATATAACTGAGCACCATTCCAGCAATTTACATAGCAATTTGGTGTTCCAATGACTGCAAGAAATATTCAATTAGAAATAAAGCTTGCACTTATGTCTCCCCCCCCCCCCCCCCCCCCCCCCCCCCCCCCCCCGAGGCCATACGCTTGCTGAAGGCTCATGGAGTATGTGTGTGTGTGTGTGTGTGTGTGGGGGGGGGGTGGTAGTGTGCGTTTTTAGGGGGTGGGGGAGGGGTGGAAGGGATGGGAGGAGAGGTGGTGCAGCATTGTTTAAGCGATCACCACCACCACAACCACCACCACCACCCCCCCCACCCCTCTTCCGTATTTTGCTCTTGTCACTCAAGTCACGTTTCTCGGCAGAAATATTTCTCTTTCAGCAAACTCCAGCATGCGCGCCTGTATGCGCGTTCGTGCGTCCATATGTGTATTTGTATGTGTGCGTTCCCTTGCTTTGCTTTAGTTCTTTAAAAAGTGTCTATTAGAAAAAAAAAAAAGGGGGGGGGGGGGGGGATCGATCGAAGGACGTGTTGGTATGAATTTTAGGGGGAAGGGGTTAGTGTGGGTGTTTTTGGTTTAAGACCTAGAACGATGGGTGATTATCTGTAGATGCTGAAACGTTCACCAGTTACTTCAATGTGGGAGTGATATGATAGTTCCTTCCGTCCCCTGATGGGGAAGCTATGAGTTCTAAGTTACACCCACATCCTCAAACACGCGGCGTACATGAATAGATCCACTCTAAAAAAAAAGTCTGTTTTCTATGTCTTCAATCGATATGAATTCAAAGTATACGGCTACATGACCGTGGTAATGACCTCTCCAACATCCGGCTACGTTACCATAAATAATGGAAGTGACAAAGGTGCCGTTCAAGACACTGTGACTGTTCCTGTGCCAAGCAATCATAATCTGATGTTCAGTTTCAAGCGATTCACAGAAGCGAAAAAAATGGGATTAATTGAAGTGTCTGTCCCAGGAAAATTATGGCTCCGGTCGCAAATTGACCCGTCCATTAATTTTGCCTACATTAACCCAGTCAGTGGCGGGCGGAAAGATGGTTGTTAATAAAGTCGGAGGCAGTTGCGTGACAGAAAACGGAGTCAAATGCTTTCAGTTGTTCTTTTCCTTTTTCCCAGAAGGTACAGTACCTGAAAAGCTGTTCACTGGGCTGTTTAACTGTTCAGTGGAACATTATCCCAGCTTCCGGCACCACGTTGACTGCAACCTGAAGACTGAGTGTGAGGATGGAGGAGATGAAAAAGAAACACTGCCCCTTCAGCAGTGATGAGTGTAAGGGATTGGTAGCGTTATGTGGCCGTTGTTACGAACTGATTTGGGCATTCGTTTGGAAAGAAAAAAACGGGTGATCAATGTAGGTATTGGAAGAAAGGTACTTTGACATTTCCTAGATGTGTGCATGATCCATACGGTATAATAGTCAGTACATCAAAGGTATTTTGGTGTGTGAATAGGATTTCAGCAAGTTTGATTGTGATGGATCCGTCATTGCCTGATATGTATATGCAAAGTGTGCACAATAAAAAGACAGTCTTCTATCATTTTTTCGATCCTGGATCACGTCTAACTGGTTCATATAAAGGAAGCGCTTGTCTTCAACTTAACCTGGAAGGAATGTTGGTGAGTGATGAGCAGTGTGGTTATGGAGTTCCAATGTGTGGGGTCATGGCAAATGAAACTGCAGAAAGCTCTCGGCACAAAGAGGGGATTTTCTTGACCAAAACACAGCATCCTTTGAAACTATGGCAGCATTACATGGCATCGTGCAGCGATGGTCATGTGACGTACGCTATTCTCTTATGTGGTTCCAAGAAGCATGATAATTGTAGCCAAGACCATACATCTCTTTGTTATTATTCTCATCAGGAAGCACGCACATATGTTCCAGGTTCACTAGTCCTGACAGTGTTCCTCCTACATTTACATGCGATGAGGGTCTCAACAAGATGTCGTACAGTCAGGTGTGTAATTTCTTACTGACTGTCTGGATGCAAGCGATGAAAACAGTTTGTAAGCACCCCCACTTTGTCTGAATCATTTCACCTGTACAGATGGTCGGTGTATAGCCTTTGGCAATGTATGTGATAAGCTGCCCCATTGTTATGATGAATCAGATGAAAAACACTGTCACCTGTCCAGCAAGTTTAGACTGGCAAATGTTGGCAAACGTTTTCCATCTCCTGCACTGATTAATTTCGATAGCATTAGAAATTTTGTTACATTGCGGATGAATTCCAGTGAGTCCTGTCCTGACAGTCACTATCGTTGCCCTGGTGTGCACAATGACTGTCTGCCCATCTACACTCGATGCAATGGGGTGTATGACTGTATAGATCAGCAGGACGAACAGGGGTGTGAGGAGATGACATGTCCAGGGTTTTATCAATGCATTTCTTCCAGGACGTGTCTACATGTGGACCATATGTGTGACGGCTGGTTTCACTGTCCACTGTTTGATGACGAGCTATGGTGTGATCTGACCTGTCCCGAAGGCTGCTTCTGTCAAGTCCACTCCTTCTTATGTCTTCAGGCTTTACGTGCTCAGCTCTTTCCTCAAATCAGATTTTTGGATGCTACAGGCTCTGGCATGGCACTGACAGATGTGAGCAGCAACCTGTATCTCATACATCTGGTTCTTGCTAAATGTTCTTTAATATACTTGCCTGTAATAGAATTACCGAATTTGAGGATTCTTATCCTCAGTAGCAACAAGCTGCAGCATGTTAACATGACTTCCTTTCTTCGTTTTGAAAATTTGAAATTGATGTCGTTGTCTGGGAATCCTTTAACATCAGTCTCTCAAGTCTCTTCTGTCACTGTCAAAACGAGTATTATCATGGTGATAGACCTGTCACATACAGACCTGACAGTGTTCAGTTCTAAAGTATTTGAGCACTTTAATCACTTGCAAACACTGAATCTGAGCATGACAACCATCCACACTATCTCTGCGACTGGTTTTCAGTTCATGCCTCAGCTGACTAAACTGTATATGCATGGTAGTCCGGTGATTTTTTTTCCCACTTGATATGTTCAAAGATCTTTACAATTTGCGTTTCATCTCAACGCAGAATTATAGATTATGTTGTAAGGAGATACTACCTTATGATTTCGATGCCTCGCAGTGCAATGCACCGAGAAATGAAATGTCATCTTGTGAAGATCTCTTAAAGTCTTGGACATACCGTGGGTTTTTGTGGCTGGTAACTTTCCTGGCCTTGTGTGGTAATATTTTCTCTTTCTCAGCACGGTTATTTGTGAGAAGCATTGCCTCTTCTAGCGGCTTCAGTGTGTTCGTCACCAGCCTGACCACAGCTGATTTTCTGATGGGTGTTTACATGACTTTTATTGGTGTGTGGCTGATGAACGATTCCGTGGCCAATATGTTTATCATGACGATGCATGGAAGTGCAGTGTTACCTGCAGGGTAGCAGGTTGTTTGTCCGTGTTTATCCTGTGAGGTGTCAGCTATGATCATCTGCATGATTACTTTAGATCGGTTTTCTTGCCCTTTGCTTTCCGTTCAGTGCTTTCAAGTTCCGACGAGCAACAGCCCGAATGGCTTGCCTGTTGATCTGGTTGGTTGGGTGGCTTCTTGCCTCGTTGCCTTTCCTCCCAATGACATCCCACTGGGAGTTCTACAGCCAGACGGCTGTCTGTGTCCCTCTACCTGTTACGAGACAAGAATTCAAAGGGAAAAATGTATTCTTTCAGCGTATTGATTGTTTTCAATTTTGTTGTTTCTATTCACCTCTGCTGGTCAGGCATTTGTCTACTGGTCGGTACAGAAAAAAATGCCTTGAAAGAGAACACTACTCAAATGTCAAAAGACATGACCATCGCCCGTCGCTTGATCACCATAGCGCTCACAGATTTCATGTGTTGGTTTCCTATTGGGCTGTGTGGACTATTGGCACTGGCTGGCATTCCCATTTCTGGAGAAGTGAATGTCATCTTGGTTATCTTTGTCATACCTTTGAACTCGGCTATCAATCCTTTCATGTACACGTTCAACACGTGGGCAGAACAGCAGAGGAAAGTCAATGAAACCAAATTATTGAAATGGATAGAGTCACACCCTGAATTACTTCCATCATAGCAGTATCCACCATCAGATTTAAGAAACATTCATTTCTTTGA
>JADBJO010023764.1:0-26106 GCA_016801955.1 Conus betulinus | reverse complement strand
TGAACACACCACCACACACACACACACCCACACAAACATTACACCACACCCACACACGCGCCCAGAAACTGGAATGACATGGCCACACACCACACCTACACACACAAACTTCACGCACGTCTGCACACACGCAAAAACACAGACGCTCAGGACACAGACAAGACACACACAAACACACACAACACACACACACACCCCACACACACACACAACACTGTAGTAAGACTAAGAGTGTTTGTGCTACATGGGGCAGGTCCCATGCATTTGCTTAGTCTTCTTCATGAAGCCTCCTCTGGATTTTGTTTTGACTTTTTTTGTAAGCCACTAGTTTCCTCATCTGATTATTACCCTGCGCACTGGGGTCTCATGCTTCGCATGTATAGTGCAGGGTACGTAGATTTGTACGTAGATGAAACTGAAAGTAGGACTGTTGGTCTGTTTGTTAAAAGGGTGGGACAAGATGGCAGTGATAGATTGAGTCTGAGTAGTGTGTGTGGTGTGTGTGTGTGTGTGTGTGTGGTGTGTTTGTTTGTGAGCTGAGTGTGTGTGTATGTATGTGTGTGAGCGCGTGCGTGTTGTGTGTGTGTGTGTGTGTGTGTGTGTGTGTGTGTGGTGTAAATGAGTGTGTGTTCATGTGTGAGTGTGTGGAGTGTGCGTGCGTGTGAGAGTGTGTGTGTGTGTGGGGTGTGTGTGTGTGAGTGTGTGTGTGTGTGTGTGTGTGTGTGTGTGTGTGTGTGTGTGTGTGTGTGTGTGTGCAAGGGCAGATTTCTAGGATTTGTCTGCAATATTATTCTGAAACTTTGGGAGATATAAACACCAACACCTAGTACTTGATGCCAGAGCTCTTATATCCTAGGATAGTTTTGCAGATTTGAAGATGCATTTTACCCATTCCAGCATCTAGCAGTTGAACCGTATACTGAGACTTCTGCCATTCTACTCTAAATCAAGTGCACGTGCTTGGGGACTTTTTACGCTGTTTTAACATAAATTGGGAATAGGTGCATGTGATGTGTAGCAGCATCTAGCAGCTAAAGCAGAGTGTCTCATATTCTTAGATCCTTCTGCTGTGTTATTTAAAAAAAAAAGGAAGGGTATCTTACAGATGATGACATTTTGTAGTTAAGTAGCTGATGTCTTTGTCCAGGGTTTAGTTAAGTAGCTGATGTCTTTGTCCAGGGTTTAGTTAAGTAGCTGATGTCTTTGTCCAGGGTTTAGTTAAGCAGCTGATGTTGCTGTCCAGGGATTAGTTTAGTCACTCATGTTTGACCAGGGGTTAGTACAGTGACTGATGTCGTCCAGGAGCCGGGCTGCCTGACGCGGACTTTGACGGCAACAAGGAGCTGGAAGGGCAGCTGTTCAGGCTGGGCATGAAGTTTGACGAGGTGCACGAGAAGGTGGACTCCAACCTGAAGCAGCAGGGGACACGGCGTCAGCCCTTCCAGTCCACGCGACTGACGGAGGACCAGGCGGGAGCAGGACGGGGTGGATGAGGTCGATCAGGTGGGCTGGTTGGTGGATGGGGGTAGGGGAGAGGGGGAAGGAGGCGGAGAGAGAGAGAGAGAGAGAGGAGAGAGAGAGAGAGAGAGAGAGAGATTGACTGACAACCAATGTTCTCAAGGGTAACAGATAAGCAAGAAGATGTGTTTTTGTTTTTTTTATTTGAGAGAGAGAGCGAGAGAGAGACAGAGAGAGAGAGTATGACTGATTGATGACAATGTTTATTCCCAACGATAATAGATAAACAAGAAGATGCTTTTTTTTATATAAGAGAGTAAGAGAGAGCGCGAGAGTGACTTTATAAAACCTTTATTCCAAAGGGTAACAGATAAGCGAAAAGATCTATTTTTCTTTCATTTGAAAGAGAGACAGAGACAGCAACAGGGAGCAGTTGATTGATTGATAGAGAATCTTTATTCCCAAGGGGTATAGATAAATGAGAAGATGATTTTTTTCCACATGAGAGAGTAAGTGAGTGAGAGAGAGAGAGAAGGGGGGTGGGGAGATTGATTAATTGGCTGATAACCTTTATTCCCAAGAGTATCAGATAAGCAAAAACGGGATTTTTTCCATCGGAGAGAGAGAGAGAGAGAGAGAGAGAGAGAGAGAGAGGAGAGAGAGAGGACACTGGCTGACAATCTTATCATCCCAAGGGTGACAGATAAGTGAGATGTTTTTGCTATGAGAGAGAGAGAGAGGGGGGTGGGGAGGGGAGAGAGAGAGAAAGAGAGAGAGAGAGAGAGAGTGAGTGAATGATGAGTAAGTGAGTGAGTGAGTGTATATGTGTGTGCATGTGTTAGAGGCATTTTGAGGCGTGGTGTTGGGGAGCTAGGGGTAGAGATGGTCCAGCGGTTTCAGAATCCCCTCTTCTCTCTTTGATGCCTCGCTCCTCCTCTCCTTGCCCAAGTTCCGATATAGACAAGCACCGGAAGGCACTGAATAGCAGCATTCCTTAGAGTCGGGGGAAAAAAAAAGGCTGTGGCTGTGGATGGGGTGTTGGAATGAGTGGTGTGGGTGCACTGTCACTGATGAGACAGCAGAAAACAACAACAACAACAACAAAAACTTTGAAATGTCAGCCTCTTTTTTTCCCTCCCAGGGATCTCAAGGGGAGGGTAACCATGACAACCAGAGTGAGGATTCCCAGCTGGAGAAGCGAGCGGAGCAGTTGCACGACGACTACCGAGCTCTGATGGACCGCTATCGGCGCCTGAAAGCAATGACGCCCACGCCAGAGCTGGACAAAGAGACTGACAATCTTGTGCGGGTAAGACAGGCGGTGAATACAAAATGTGAATCTGAATGATAAATTTAGGTGACAGCTTCTTCCTCATTTTTCACAGTCAAAAAGACATTTTGAAATCTGAGTCTCTTTACGCCCCCTGCCGTTGTGGTGATCTTGATTTCAATTTCCTCTCTATCTTCATCCCTGAGACAAGATCGAGTCAAAGTTACCAGTATTAGCAAGTTGATAGGGACAGTTATTGGGTGAACATGAAAGCTGATTTTAGGAGAGAAGTGACAAAGTATTTTTTTTGTCATCTGAAGCAGTTTAGTAGATAGTGTCTTGGGGTGTTTTGAATCAGACCCATTACCATTGAGCGCCTGTATACAGACTCAGCATCAGTGCTGTGTCTCCTCTGGCAGGTTGTCTCGTGATGACTTGATACTGATTGCTTCTTGTGAAATGGAATGCTGGGATTGCAGCTTGATGACCCTGGGAATGGCTGTTGCGTGTATGAAAGCTGGGATGAGCGGTGTGAGAGTAACACTATGAGGGAGTACGGAAGATGAATCACACACACCCCTCTCCCCTCTCCCCCCCCCCCCCCCCACCCCCCCCCCCCCCCCCCCCCCCCCCCCCCCCCCCCCACCAAAAAATAAGAAAACACAAACAAAGGCAGAAAACTGTAGAGGTTTTTGGGGTACATGAAAAGAAACCAAATCAAACCAAGCAGTAGAGGTGGATGAATATAGACACAGACATAACTTACACCTTTCTGTTGCTCAACAGATTTACAAGCACCTTGGAAATGAAAGTATGTAACAGATGTAAAGGACCAACAAAGCCAGTATGACATATATGTACAAATAAAATTGTAATAGGTATAAAGGATCTACAAAGCCAATATGAAATATATGTACAAAAGAATTGTGTCATAGGTACAAAGGACCACAAAGCCAATATGAAAATACATGTACAAATGAAATTATGTCATAGGTGTAAAGGACTTATGAAGCCAGTTTAAAATATATATGTACAAATGAAATTACATCATAGGTATAAAGGACCTACAAAGCCAATGTAAAAATATATGTACAGATGAAATTATGTCATAGGTGTAAAGGACCTAAAAAGCAATATGCAGTGTGTACATCAAGCAAAATCTACGCACATTCGTACCCATGCCCATACCCACACGAGAACCCCAAATTACACATAGCCACACAAGTATATGCATTATATAATGATCATATGATACATCTAACAGTTATGTGTGTGTATGCTATGGAAGATTGGTGTGATGAAAATTGGCCTGTTGATTTGAACTGAGGTCTGGTCAGAATCAAAGCAAGGTCATGTTAGGTAAATTCTGATCAAATCAATCATGTTAAGTAAAGCCATATTTGATGGTATGATTTGGTTGCAAATTGAAGTCACTGCAGGAGGAAATCTAAAGAAATCTTTAAAAGTTTTCAAACTACTGTATCTGCCAAACAGGAACAAATGAATCACAAGACAAAACATGATGCATTTCGACCTCTTAGGTCTTCTTCAGGCAAGACAAACAATATTCAAGACAATGAAAAAAAGAACGAGCAATCACTTGATCTTCTTGAATTCAGTGCAAGATAGGCGTTGAATGTTGATTCAAGATAAGTGAAGCTCGTTCCTCGTTTTCATTGTCCTGAACGTTGTTTATTCTTGCCTGAAGAAGAAGACCTAAGAGGTCTGTCATGTTTTGTCTTGTAACTTGTTTGCCCATGTTGTAGGTTGGATTTACTATAAATCCTTTTTGAAATGAGTGGTATGATTTATTATTTATTCCCAAAGATTCATGAAGACCCGTCTTTAGGCTTTTTCTAACTGGCTAAATCTACAGTCCAGATGTTGAGCTGAAGAGGTGGGGATGGGGGTGGGGGAAACGCGAAGGGGATGGTTGAGGGTGCATTCCATTCCTTCAGTCCTATGGCACCCCCCTCCCCCTTTCCCTTTATTCTGTAAAGATACAAGTCGAAAAAAGTACCATAATGAGTGCATGCTAGATAAAACAAACAATAAAAAGAAAACTTTATCAAAGAAAGAAAAATAACATCCAAAAAATCATAGACAGTATATGTTGATCAGGCATTGCATGCATCCCCAATCCTCTCCCCCACACTCATCCCTCCACCAAACCATCCCCCCCCTCTCCCCATCTCCCTCAACAAAGAAGAGTTATGATTATTGCCTCCATATCACCCTCCACTTGCACACAAACAGAAATGAGTTCTGCATGTTGTTACCTCCCTCCTCAGTTCTACCCTTCCTTCACTCCTTCTTCACTCCTTCCTTCATCTCATTCCTTCATTCGTTCCTTCATCTCATTCCTTCATTCGTTCCTTCATCTCATTCCTTCATTCGTTCCTTCATCTCCATTCCTTCACTCCTTCCTTCATCTCATTCCTTCACTCCTTACTTCACTCCTTCCTTCATCTCATTCGGTGGACACTTCACTTCACAGGTTTATTTGCTTTGTGTTTTGTCCAGAAACTGAAGTCGATATGCGTGGAGATGCCGGACATGTTCAGACTTGCTCCAGAGGGTGCAGGAAAGGTGAGAGAGAGAACATGGTGTCATGTCATCCTCTGACAAACAGTCTAACTGTCTGATCACTGTGGTGGGGAAACAGGTGTGTGAGTGACGTCATCCTCTGACAAACAGTCTAACTGTCTGAACGCTGTGTGTGTGGAACAGGTGTGTGAGTGACGTCATCCTCTGACAGACTGTAACTGTCTGATCACTGTGGTGTGGGGAACAGGTTTGTGAGTGACGTCATCCTCTGACAAACAGAGTCTAACTGTCTGATCACAGTGGTGTGGAACTGGTTTGTGAGTGACGTCATCCTCTGACAGACAGTGTAACTGTCTGATCACTGTGGTGTGGAACAGGTTTGTGAGTGACGTCATTCTCTGACAAACAGTGTAACTGTCTGAATGCTGTGGTGTGGAACAGGTTTGTGAGTGACGTCATCCTCTGACAGACAGAGTCTGTCTGATCACTGTGGTGTGGGAACAGGTTTGTGAGTGACGTCATCCTCTGACAGACAGAGTCTGTCTGATCACTGTGGTGTGGGAAACAGGTGTGTGAGTGACGTCATCCTCTGACAGACTGTAACTGTCTGATCACTGTGGTGTGGAACAGGTTTGGAGTGACGTCATCCTCTGACAAACAGAGTCTAACTGTCTGATCACAGTGGTGTGGAACTGGTTTGTGAGTGACGTCATCCTCTGACAGACAGTGTAACTGTCTGATCACTGTGGTGTGGAACAGGTTTGTGAGTGACGTCATTCTCTGACAAACAGTGTAACTGTCTGAATGCTGTGGTGTGGAACAGGTTTGTGAGTGACGTCATCCTCTGACAGACAGTGTAACTGTCTGATCACTGTGGTGTGGAACTGGTTTGCGCTTTGAAAGAGCCATTTGCAGGATAAAAAAATGAAACAAAATTTAAAAGGGGCAAATGAGGCATGGCATGGAAAGTCCCAAATGGGAGAAAGTATCCGTGTGTGTGTGTGGTGTGAGTGTGTGTGTGTGTGTGAGTGTGTGTGTGTGTGTGTGTGTGTGTGTGTGTGAGTGAGTGTGATTGTGGTGTGTGTGTGCGCCTCTGTATGTGTATGTGCATGCAAATTTGGTTTCTTGCCTGCACTCTGCTAAACAATGGAAACAGAGTTTCCTTCTCCGACTGGTGGTGCATGTACCATACTTTTCATGCTATGAGGCATAATTTCTGCTCCCATGGCTACCACACTGGCAGTGGCCAATTCACAGATTTTTCAAATTCTGTGCTTAGCCCGTCGTATAGATATCATCTGAATTGTAGATGATCGGACCAACTGAAAACCAATGTTGCAGAAAACTGAATTTGTCCCCTGCACACAGAAAGAATGGTTCATGCACAAGGGACATGCAGAAAAGGTGTCATTGACTACAGCTGAATATTTTTGCTTGATCAGTCCCTGTCAACACCACATGATAAAGCAAAAATGCCAGATTCAAGAAGCCAAACCTGTGACGCAGATTTCAAATTGAAGGCTATGATCTGACTCATCAAAAAGGGCAACTAGGCAGCAGCTCAAGTTGAACTTTTCAGAGGCAAAAAAAAAAAAAAGATTGGAGCAGTCCAGGATTATGATTTACAAAAAAAAAGCAGGCATAGTCTCAACCAGCAAATAGTACAGAAGTCAGGTAAACACAAGCACAGATACGGAAGTAGCAGAAGTCTGTGGACAACATGGCTGACATGATGAAGAGTTGCAGCATGTCTGACGCTGAAGACAAGTCCTTCAGCAGCTCAAGAGCCACTGAGTACAGCAGTGAGAAAGAATGTGAATGGTGATGATTTTCCGTCATTGTATTCATTGCTCTGTCCTGTGTGTTCACAAGTTCACAATATTCATAGATCAGAACATACAGGCTTTGTTTATACTGGGTTTTCCGATCTCATTACCAGCTTTCTGAGCTGTTTTCTTGAAGTTAATTGATTGATTGCTGCCTGTGTGTATTTTGTTTTAAGTAAGTAAATAAGTATTTTTTTTTCCAGATGTTTTTAAGAAAATGAGCGGGTGTGGCTTATGTAACGGTGCTCTGTACAGGCTGGATGCATCAGTGTGACATTTATGTCTGACTTTCATGTGTCTTTACAGATGATTTTTTGGAGGGGGGTCAATAATGTATTCTGTAGATGTGCAACAATTACGATTCCTGTAGCAGAAATGTTGTGTGAATATTCTTGATATGAAGTTGTTGTTATTATTATTGTCATTATCATTGTTATCATTATTATTGTTTTTAATTTCTACAGAAAGGCTAAAAGGAACAATAAAGTGAAAAGTCAACATGTGTCTAATAAGTTCAAGCAGAAGTACAGACCAGTCACACAACAATAAGAGACACAGCAACAGATGGTGCTAATCTTAAGAAGTTAGTAGGACCATTTTTGTTTTGCTTGTGATACAATGTGACAGAGAGTTAACTTGTGTGTCTATATTACACCTGACAGATTTACACTGAACCTGCAAATTTCCTTTGTCATTCGCAAACGTACACATTCAAGTGCCATCTCTATTTTCAGTATTCTTAATGGTACATGCAGGAAGGCTCACAGTCAAATGGTTATAGTGTGTAGCTGCTGAGCCGGCGGTTGTGAGTTCAAACCTCTTGTTGGGATGGGTTTTTTGAAGCTTGAAAACCCTCTCTGTCCATGCTGCAGCAAATGGATATCTGATTCAGCTCAGGGAAGGTTGAGCGGCAGAAAGAGAAAGGCTGAGTTAGCTTTCCAAAGGGTCATGCCATGGACTGGATGGGCTCAAACAGCTCACTGCTTCTGCGGCCATCAAGCTGTTGGCCCGTTGTATTGGTATTCTCAAAATAGCAAGCGTCATGCTGTTGAACTTCTATCTCAAGCGATGAAGAAAACGAACGATGTCCCTTTGTGACAAGGTGGGAGAAGATCCAGCGGAGAGATCTGCGTCGCTCACCTCTGCCCCTCAGAGCAAAGACGGCGGCGCGCTGCTGGAGGTACTCGCATGGGGAGCGGAATGGACGTTCTTCTGTGTCCTCCGGGTCTAAGGTAGGCGGGTGTGAATGACACGTTGTTAAGAGTAACATTAGATTCAAGGGGGGTGGGGGGGGGGGGGAGGGAAGAGAGAGAGAGAGAGATTGTAAAGGAGATACTTATGCCACACTGAAATGTACATGTATGCATATATACACAGATGTACACACTAGTGTTTGCACATTGGTGAAAATATACACATTTCACACATAGATACATATAAAGGGACGGGCAGACTCCCACACAACAGGGACATGCAGGCATACCCTCTCCTTTACTCTGTGTCTCTTTAAATCATATACTTATGAATGCACACACACTCACACAAATGCACACACACACACACACACACACACACACACAAACACATGTACATACACATACATTTACACACACACTTACACACACACACACACACATGAAGATACACGCACATTCACACACACACCACACTCACACCACACACACACACACACACCACACACACCCACATGTACAACATGTACACCACACACACACACACACCATACATGCACACATGCGCGCGCGCGCACACACACAAACACACACACACACACACACACACACAACACACACACACACACACACACACTGACACTCACACACTCACGCACATGTACATACATACAACACTCACACAACACAACACACTTACACACACATACGCACACATACGACACACAAAAACACACACACACCACGCACACACAACATACATTTCGATCCTCCTTTCTCTCCATGAAGCTGCGGGGAACACCTCTGGTGGGAGATCACTCCATCAGCCCCTACCCATCCTATCGTCATGACAGCAGAGACTCGCGCTTGGATGACAGCTTCAGTCGAACTCCCAGCAGCCTTAGCGGCAGTCGCTCCAGCCTGGCCTCACAAAGGGACCAGAACTCTTCTACTGTCGGTGAGTCATTTTAACAGAGTTCTTTCCTTTTGAGTGTGCTGTAGTCCGATGCATGAAATGGGTGACATTGTTTTCACTGAAAGTTACCGGGTAATTCAAAGAGGTGCTTGTAGTCAGATAGTTAGAGCCGTTGCCTGCAGAGCTGATGGTTGTGAGTTCAAACCTGGCTTGTGGAGTTGGATTTGTAAAGCTTGAAAAATTTCTTTATCCTCAGAAGTAAATAGGTATGTGATTCAGATCAGGGGCGGCTAAGGCAGCAGAAGGAGAGGGATGGGCGATGCTTTCCGTCATGCTGTGCCCTAGATCATGATGAACCTCTGGCAGTTCACTTCCCCCCGCACAACCATTAAGCTCTGAGACTTCTAGATTGATAAGTTGAAAGTATTTTTTTTTAATGCAACCAAGATGTTTAGATTCTGTGATGGAAACTGTTTTAGTGAGGCAAGATGAATGGTACAAACAGACTTCTGAACTGATAAGTTGAAATGGTTTTGTTCTATGCAACCGAGATGTTAAAATTCTGTAATGGAAACTGTTTCAGTGAGGCAAGATTAATGGTGCAGACAGATCATGTTTTGTTTTAGCAAGCATTGTCAATTAGTTCATATTTATGTTAAGCTCCAGATGTTTTGTAACATTGTTCTACATGGTTATTGTTTTTTTTTTTCTGGAGTTTTATTTTGCTCAATGATGTACCCACAGATGACAAAGACAGGTAAATTTACCAGAAGCTTTAGGCTAGTTCAGAGAGCAATAAATTTTCCTGTTGCTATTTATAAGTTTGCAAGCTTTGTTGATTAGTCATATTTATGTTTTTTGCTCCAGAAGTTTTGTAACATTTGTTATACTTGATTTTTTTTTTTTTTTTTAGTTTTATTTTGCTGAAGGATGTACACAGAGGCAACAAAAATTCCTAATTTTATCAGAAACTTTGGTTAGTTCTTAGAATGATGCAATTCCTGTTTGCTATTTATAAGTTTGTTGTTGTTTTCAAAGTACCGTGTGCATTTGACTAGTTATGTTACATCAAGGTTTTTTAACCTCTTGGCATTAAAGATAATTGACAATTGATCATGATAGAAAGAGAGTGATCTTTGTATTTGTTCAAGATGGAAATCGTGTCTCCATTTGGAAACGTTTAAGGTTGTATGAAGACGGAATTGGTAAATTTTGTGTCTGGTTGTAAAGACTTCAAACTTGTCAACGATCACCCTGTTTCTCTCTGGATGTGATGCAGTTGTGAGAGATTACATCCAGCTTCTGTCTGTACTTCGATCAATATGAGACAACAGTTTTCATGATCATATCAGGGGCCAAGCCAGGATCTCTCAACTTCAGTTTTCTGTTGATGACAAATTATGAACACACCAGTGTAAATAACCATGAGTAAGTGCAAGGCTGTAAGCATGAAGTCAGTTTCTTTTGCCAGGGAGGGTACTTTTATGTCAAATGATAAAACTACTTCCATATGTAATAGCACATATATATGTTAGGTTGTGTGTAGTTAGAAAATGTGTATAGTGGAAAAATGCATAGACAGCACAAATACTGAAAGCATGTATGGGATATGCGTGTAAATATCTGCCTACTTCTTGTTGGATTATGTGATCATGATAAAGATACTACTAAAAAAAAAAAAAAAATAAACTGCTTCCCTCAGTCCATAAACTCCATGCTCTTTTCTCCAATGCACACAAACTGTCCCTCACCCCTAACCCCCCTTCTTCTCCCTCCACTCCTTTCCAACCCACAGCTGATGCACGTTATGGTGGGAGAGGTTTAGCTCAGTTTCTTGCCCCCTTTGCCCTGACACCCCTCCCCCCACCCCCCTCCCCTGCATTGCTCCCCCCACCTCTGTCTCCCTTCTCTCCTTCTCTCTCTTCTCTTCTCTTCTTTCTCTTCTCTTCTTTCATTCCCTGCTGCTGCAGTCCTCTGTTTTGCAGAACTGTCCTCATGTCTGTCCGAAGATGGGTGGGGATGTTGCTCTGTGTGTCATTTGTGAGGTATCAGGAAGACATTCGTTTAAAATTCACAGGCCTGTTGTGTGGCTGTCAAACAAGCATTGTTGTACTTCTTAGTTTGTGTGGAAAAAGCTGAGAGCAGAGACCCTAGCCTGCCAACACACCGATGAGGGAGAAGCTCTGTGGATTCTGGAGGGCCTATGCTGTACAGCAGCCTTCATCAGTGCCTCTGGGGTTACTGTCTGAGTGAACGAAAAAGAAGAAGATGTTTGTGTTGTATATTTTGCTCGTTTTTCATATCGCTGCAGTCTTTTTACATTTGTTTTAGTCTCCTCAGTAACAGTTAGTGTAAGCTTGGGGGAGTGTTTTGCTCTCTCCCCTGCATTGTTCTTTTGTATCCCCTTGTGAAATGTGCATGAAGTGAATGATTCAATTCCACATACTCTCCCCTCCCTACTCCCCCCTTATCACAGCATTACGCTCCAGTGCCAGCCCATCTCCCAGGGACCGGAGAGGGGGGCCTCTCCCAGCAGTCTGGATGGAGCTGCTGCCCCCAGGGCTCATGACAGTTACGACGCTCGTTCAACCGTCCTCGCCGCCATCACCATGACTTCAGAGATCCCAAGTCCAGCAAGGTGAGATGGCCATGCTCGTCAGAGTCATGGTGTTCACGGACAGAATCACAGAAGTGTCAAGATGGGAGTGCAGGCAGTGGGAGGTGGATGGAAGTGGAGAGAATTAAGCAGTTTGTTTTCTAGATTCCAATAGATATATATATATATATATATATATCAATTTTTTTAAAAGAAGCAAACCCCCTTAGCTCTGAACTTATAGAAAATACCAGAGACTTTTTGGTGTAAATTGCATCTGTGCCATCTAGAAATTCTGTGCAAGTAGTGTCCCCTTTTCCATTACACTCTTTGACTGCTTTCCCTTTTCTTTTATTACAGCGCAATGCAGACCAGCTCAATTCCACACATGTCCGTTCGAACACACAGTGACAATGTGCATTGTGTGCAGAGACCACAAAGGGGAAGCTACTCCAGCCTGGCAGACAGTGGTCTGTCGGACACAGAGGAGGGGACACGGGGGCGAGCGTCGTCACGATGATGCACTAGCTCAGCTTCCTGGACCGGGCAAGATGAAAGCAGCTGACTCACCAGGGAGGAGGGAGAACGACGTCGACAGCGGCTTTGTCGGGTCCATGGTCAGCACAGAAGGGCTCCCAGCAGCCTCTACCCCCGTCACAAGACAGGGCGCCGGAGCCCACACTGAGGCTGCGTGACCGGCCACCAACAGACAGGTGGGTTGGTGCTTGGATTTGAGGAATGGTGTGGTGAAGGTGCACAGGTGGGTTGGTGGGCTGGGATTTGGGGATGGTGTGGCGAGGGTGCACAAGTGGGTTGGGTGCTGGGATTTGGGGAATGGTTTGTGTGAGGGTGCACAGGTGGGTTAGTGCTGGGATTTGGGGAATGGTGTGGGTGAGGGTGCACAGGTGGGTTAGTGCTGGGATTTGGGGAATGGTGTGGTGAGGGTGCACAGTGGACCCACTGCACAGCACCTGGAAATGTCCTGAACATTGGTCTGACAGGTCCTGTTACAGGGAAGGAGGGTGATCAGCGGTTTACAGAATGTGATACGGCTCGGAACTTGCCATAATGTGACAGTTGTTCTGATGCATGGGAGATCAGTTTGAATTCCCATTCACATCACCCGTCGCGAGGGTTAAATGTCATGTTGCATACAATTAAAGAGAAGTTTACATTAGTCTGTCTGGATTGCATTCAGCTGAAAAATAAAAATAGTCAGAGTATTGTACATTGAACGTCAGAGGGTTTCATGTAAGTGAAAGAAGACAACAGGTTGTTAAGCGAATGATGTTGGCAGTCTTTTTTTTCCCCCACAATTCAGCACAAAAAAAGTTGTTACAGGTGATTGATGGATCAGTTGGTGATGTGGACAGAGAGGTCCTCCAGAGGTCGGAAATGGTACCACAGTGTAGGAGAAATGAATTGTCGCAGTATGTTTGGTTGGTTGTGAAGAGAGAATGTCACACAGAGGGTTGTTAACAGAAATTGCCCTGTGCTTTAAGGTCACACAGCGTGACTTAAGATGCCAAAAGGATAAATGAAAAATGAAAGTTTTTGGTGTACAATGAAGGTTGGAAGCATGTGTTTGTGGGGGTACTTTTCTCTTTGTTGTGATTGTTTTTTCTTTCCCTAACTGTCTGGTTTCTAATGTAGTTATTGAAATCAAAGTTTATTCATGTATTTTTTTCTGATTTCACTTTGATCATTTCATGACAGTAAGTTGTGCAGTGCTGTGACAGATTCTTGGCCAATCAGGAATCACCGTAGCCTCTGCTCTCAAGCATGGCGCAGCAGGGAAGAGGTGTCTTTACCAATCAGTCCCCCCCCTCCCCCCTCCCCTTTTTGTTGTGTTGCTGTTGTTAAATTCTGTTCCCTTCCTGATTTTTTTTTTGTTATTGTCATTCGGGTTTTTTTTTTTTTTTCCTTTTTTGTAAGATCAGAGTTTTAGCTGTTCTTCATCAACAGGAAAAGTAGTTGATGGGAATCTTGCATTTCATCTTTTAGTCTTTCCTATAACAATGGACGTGAATTGCACATACATCAATTTGCTCTTTATTTTCCTTCTCTCAGTCTTCTGTCTCGTGTCTCTTCCTTAAAATCTTCTTTATTGTCGTTGGTGTGTAATGCCTTTCTTCTTTTCTTCATTTCGTTGTTTTGTTTGGTTCTTCAAGTGGTGAGGTCTTCATCTGTCGGTACAACATTTTTCTCTTTTTCGTCTGTACTGGTACTTAGTTTTGTCTTATCCCAAGAGCCAATTTGTGGTTCTCTTTCTGATGAGGGCAGGGGTTTTTCTGATGGTTTGTAGGTGTTGGCTGTATGCTGATCTCATTGTTTGTGGTTGATTTTTCACTCCCAGTCATTGTGTTTCTCATCTCTGTCTCTTGCCTGCTTGTTCTGGCTGAATGTGGTCTTTCCATGGGGATTTTGTTTTTATTCACATATACATCAATTCACTCTTTATGATATTGATATATGTGTCAAAAGGTGTATAAACTAGGAGTATAGCTAGCTAGGTTGTCATGGTAGATTCCGTTTTCATCATATCCCCTTCTGATCCTTTCTTTCTTTTATTTTCTGTTTGAAATTTGCGTCAACACATCACATGGTCTGCATCTAAAGAGATCTCATCAATTTCATGATTTGTTCTGTGATTTTAATCTCTGTCTGCTGCCTCCCCCCCCCCCCCCCTCCCTCTTCAATCTCTCTCGCTCTCTCTCTCTCTGTCTGTCTCTCTGTTTGCTGCGTTATTCGCATTTACAACAAAAGTTGTGATCATGACATTTGTCAGAGTAATTCAGTCTCAAATATCAGTTCCACCAGATTTTTACGTACATTTGCCAGTTTTTTAAAGTTTGAGACTGAAAATTTTGCCATTACTATAAAGTATGTTCATCTGTCTTTCTTTTATCTGTTGAACAGATTCCTTTTTTTTATGCTAAACAGAGTGGTTGTTTCAGTCTGAGGGAGCTTTCTGTTGCAGCATGTGAGAATCTGCGGTTTCACTTATTTACAGTCTGGGAGACTAGCACTGGGGGTCAGGAATGGAAGGACATGCTCATGTATCGTTGTTTCTTGGCGCCAATCTGGCGTGCTTCATTTGCTTCCTTCCACACCCACAATTTTGCGGCAGTTTTTTTAATGGGTATAGGAATTGAAGAAAAGTAAAATGAAGTGGTTCAAGTGTAGATTCTTTTTACCTTATATGCCAGGTTTTAAGTAGTCTCCATGCTTCCAGCTGTTTTCTGTTTGCTTTTTTTTTTGTCTACACCTTCATTTTAACACAGAGCGAGAAAAAAATTTACTTCCTTGTTGTGTGGTGGTAGAAGTCATCATGATCGATCGGTCGAGATTGACAGCTCAGCGTCTCATCAACCTTGAACAAGCACTCGCAGAGACTCAGGCAGCGAGCGACGCTCCCACCGTGCCAAACCTCGTCTGCAGGTGCAGCCAGCAGCAAGCAGCAACAACCAGTACCTCGACAGGTGTGGGTCAGCACAGCCTGGATCTAGCTACGATGGGGAGTTGGACGAGTCCACCCTGAGACAGGCCCGTGTTCAGGATGCTGGGAGTAGGAGGTAGGTATTGATGTGTGAGTCTGCTTGGTGCATAGCTGCGACTTTGTTGTTGTTCTTCTTCTTCAGTTGATGATAGATTCATCGACCTTAGTATCTCCTTGGTGAGTGTGATTAACAACAGGGTGGTGGCAGATTCCAAAGTGCATGTCTTAAAAAACCAAAGTGTACGTTTGAGAACAAGAATGGTTATGGCATGTGAAAGGTCTTAGAAAAAAAGCAGTCTGGAAACAATACAGTATAGGGAGAAAACCAGTCCATGTGGGAACCAAGCCAATGTGGGAATACAGGGGGAGAAAACAGTCTGTGTTGGAACCCATACATTATGGAGTACCTATGGAGTTAAACTGGGAACGGATACAATCTGGGAATACAAAGGGGGAGGAAAACTCTTTAACTGGGAACAAACACTTTGTGGGATACAAGAGGAGAAAATAGTCTGGGAAGCAGGGGGTGGTGTGTGTGTGTGTGTGTGTGTTGTGTGTGGTTGTGTGTGTGTGTGTGGGGTGTGTGTGGTGGTTGAAGCCTGCTTGAATGTTACCAGAAATGAAAATCTCCTCTCTAACTTTGTTTCCTCTCTCATGTGGGGGTTGAACCCCAGAAACATGCAGATCCAAAGAACAATACTTACCTACTGGGATATCCAGACACAGGGAGTTGGTGAACATGGTCTGCTGAAGAGGAGAGAGGAAAGCCATGATAGATTAAAAAAAAAAAAGGGTATTTCAAAGTGACAGATAACGACAGTCATAATACTCTCACACAGGAGCACGACCCAAAGAGCCAGCCGGCCGACCCAAAGCTTCAGCTGGCAAGGAGGCAAGGGCAAGGGAGAGCTCAGTCTCAGGGAAAAAATGGCAGAGGCAACAGTGCGGTCCCAGTCCATGAGAGGTCTCACTCCGACTCCATGCACAAGGACGAGACGCTGGAGGACGTTAGCGACGGAGGGTGAGTGCTTACTTTTTTTTTTTCTATTCTGTTTTTTTTTTGTTTGTTTTTGTCCTTGTCCTTTTCTCCACCAGTGGTCCTGCTCCTCAGTTAGAACTTATGAGGCTTCACCCGTTGGAGAGATTTGTGCACATGCAACTGCTTTTTAATCCCAGACTTGAGGCAGCCACATTCTGTCTTCGGGATGATGTTCTCAGTATCCAATCATGTGCATGCAATTGTATTTTTGAGTCCTCATCCCATTGATACATGATGGCCATGCTCTAGTTGGAAAGATGGTACAGGGGTTTAACTGTTAGTGTAATATTTTTCCATGCATGCATTGAAGCAGGAGACCATGCTGTAAAGCCTCACACAAAGGACTGGGAGAGGGTTCGAGACAGGCATTAAGCATTCAAGAAAAAAAAAAATCTCTTGCAAGCCTGTCTGTTTCATGTAGGAACTGAACCCCAGTCTTTTTAAACAAGTGTCTTACACCTTGCCAGGCCAAACAGGTTTTCTTATCGAGATGTATGGAAGTTCATATTGTATGTCGTCCAAGATCTGTTGAGGCTTCTGTAGCACACTTGAACCAGTGCCGACATCGACCATTGAACATGAGCGTTGCTGGGAGATTTTTTGCTTCATTTAGTGTTAAAGAGAGTAATTCATTTCTCGCTGAGATTTCAAAAACAAACTGAAGATGCACACAGAGAAGACAGTGCAAATAGAAGAAGTAACAGTCTCAAAACTGCCAACACAGTGACAACTCAACATGGGACATAGTCAAGGACGGTGTGCAAGGGAGATAAGCATGAAAAACTGAGGACAGTTGGACTTGTTATAGCATTTTGCCCACAACGCTATTGTGGAGTTATTTTTGTAAGTCAGCCATGGTGTGGCAGCCATCTTGCTTCCGGTATTTGTAATTCGTCGGGGAATGAGTTAGAAGATGAGAGAGTCTTTATTCTTGGTCGTTTCATTACTTCGCTTGCATAGTTGAGCTGTTATTGAGCATAGGACTGTCGGTGCCATGTCTTTTTTACAGTCATATCCTCTGTATGATAATCCAACTGGGGTTCCTGTTACTAGTTACTTTTAAGAATTAATGTTACTTTTTTTTCTGTTTTCAGATATACACCAGAGTGTCTACCCGCGTATTTCGAGACCTCCAAAAAAATGATTCCCGGGTCAAGAAGTCATCCCACGCCACCGCCCAGAAATCCAGGTTCAACACCCAGACGCCCACATCAGGCGCCTGCGACCCCCCCGACCCAAACCACATATCGAGTAGAAGCGAAAGGAGGAAGAGGTGGAGGTGGATACCATGCCAGGGAGAACCTGTAGAGGAGGTAGGAACTCTTTTTTTTGTCCTTTGTCATTGCAGTAGTGTCAGCTTTTCAGAATCGCTCTGGTGCGAATGAGGACAGCTGTAATGTTGATTTTTTTCAATTAATGGATTACACTGTTGTGTTATTCTGTGTGTCCCATCTGCTACCTTGCATATCCCAAAGGGAGGATTGTCTTGTTTGTTTGTTTGTTTTTTCCGTGCAACTCTTCCATAGCACTTCGGTGACACTGCACCCATGCCGCTCATTCGGGCTCCCTGTCCACAGCAACAGCCTGGCTTGTCTTGCCACAGCCTTGGCATACCAATACACAGGGAGCGGAGCGTCAGTGTAAGTCATCATGAGGCAACCCACTGAGGAGACCATGCACTGCTGCCGAGTCACTTTGGTTGTATTCAGTGATGCCTGGGTGGACCAAACATATGCAGGACACCACCTACTAAGCCTCATATCTGATCGCCCATATTTGCTTAGTGGTGGAGCTAGCATGAGTGAGCTTTCCCACCAGAGGGTCGCTACTATGCCTGTGCAACAGGCGTCCTGATACATTTGTGAACTGCTTGCCCTGACAGAACCTGACCCGGAGGCCTTAGACATGGAGGTAAATCAAAATGAGTTGCTATGAGAGCACGACTATAGAATTGCGAGATTTTTAGAAAAGAAAAATTCATGCTGAGGAAGTGTCAGTGAGATGTGGCACCCACACACACACACACAGACAACCCCTGTCACATTCACACAACACACACACACACACACACAACAGCCGCTCTCTCTCTCTCTACTCTCTTTCTATCTCTCTTATTCTGTGCCTCTCTTTCTAATACACAAACACTCACATGCACATGACACAGAGGTTCAAATTGCATGGACCATATAATCTATATAATAAAAATATTATTCCATGCATGAAAGACTTGCAACTCAGTTGTGCAGACCCTTACACAACCCACATCTCTTTCCCTGACCCATACTCATCTAGGACCAACGAACATACAGATGGCTTTATAGCACTTTTCCATCAAAAAGCACAATTCATGAATTAAATGGACTTGATTGAACAAGAAAAACCCAGAAACATAAGGAAAGAAAATAGAATTCCCAGCACTTTGCCAACAACTCTTTTGTGGTTCAGAACACAACACAAAACAGTTTCACCCCCCCAGGGAAAAACCCAGACCAGCAGCCAGCACAACCAAGTCAACAAACTGTCCCTGCCACCCCACCCCCCCCCGCCCAGCCCCGCACTGCCCCGCAGCGTCGCGGGGAGCCACACCCGGGCCCTGTACACACGCGCCCGCCGCGGGCGAGGCCCCGAGCGGGTCGTGTCGATGCTGCACGTGTCACCTCAGTGGAGTCCTCCAGGTAATGTGCAAACGGTAGCTGGCCTGGAGTCCTTGCGGTGCGGCGACCGCACTCCTCCTTTCGACCCCCGTCCTTAATCTGCCAGGTAAGGTAGCCTTGCATTTGAGAATGCTTCTCCGTCCCCCCTGGACCGTTCTCCCCGCCCGGCGTCTCTCCGGTACGGTCGACTACAATAACCGATGACGTCTCCGGCTCCGGGTCGCCCTTGTAGCGCCCTGGTCCTAGCTGCCGACCCCCCAGCGTCCGGTCGGCCACTCATACCGCTGACAGTCCCCCCAGCATGCGGTCGACCTCATCCCAGATGCCGTTCCCCAGGTGCGTAGAATCGAACTACTCAGCATGCCGTCCACCGGTGCGGTAGTCGCCCTCCTACCCGCTGCCGGTCTGCAGGTGGGGTAGACCTACTCACCCGCTTGCCGGTCCCCGCCGCGAGAGTCGCAAACTCACTACCCGATGAAGGTCCCCCCCGGTGGCGGGAGGATCCCTTCATCCCAGATGCGCCGTGTCCACCCGGGTAAGTTAGCCCTAATCACCGACTGACGGCGACCAGGTGAGGTGCCATCTCATCCCAGCTGACGTTCACCAGGTAAGGTCGCCACTCATATACCCCGCTCTGCACCCGTCCCCCCGCGATGCGGTTTTCGACCTCATACCCGCGTGCCGGGCCCCCCCGGTAAGGTCAAGTAACTACCAGAATCCCAGTACCTCCAGGTCCGGCTAGACCACCTCAATACCAGATGCCGTCCTTCGGTACGGTCGATCTTGTACGCGCTGACAGTCTCGTGTGGGATACCCCATCTAACATGGCCGGATCCCTCGTCACACTTAGATACCATCGAACTCATGTATAGTAAGACATCCTCAGGTAAGGGACGCCCTGCATACACAGACATGTAAAAAGCTTCGAAAAACTTGTTAATCTGCCCCCAACATCAGGCGACAGCGTTTTGGCCCTCCCAATACCTTTTTTTTTCTTGGTTTACACTGCCGGTAGGTCTAATTCACCCGCCGTAGAGAAGGTGTCCGAGCAGCCGTTGAGGTGTGTGGCCCTGCCCTGGATCAGGTGGTAAGAACCAAGCGGAACAGCAGGCAAGGCTACATGTGTCCACACCGCCGGGAGGGAAAGGCAAATTGACCTGCCTGACTTAGTTCACCACCCCCGAGGTGGCACATCCCGTCTTCCCGGGAGATTCGTCCCGCTTAAGGACCAGGAGGGGGATGAGTTTACCCCCCTCTTGAAATTGTCTATTGGGTGTGTGCTGTATTGCCTAGCGCACGGTGTTTTCCCACCCCGTCAACAGGGCGATGGAATGGTCGTTGTATGGTTGGGTGGCATTGCGATAAATTCACTGATGCTTTGAATGCTCCCTGCACGCGTACCTTTTTTGTTGTAATTTTAGACAATAGGTCCCAGACGCGCCCGTCTTTCGTCTCGTTTTATACTTCTACGTAACTGTTGAAAATCAACACCCCCATTTAAAAAAAGGGGGAAAATGGAACCGAGAAAAAAGGCCGCCAGAAATGATGCTGAAAATCCGCTTGGTTGTTGTCAGGTCACCCCTGATCTACTGTGTGTTGTAAGTGTTCTGTCTGTGTACAGAGGTTACTACCCTCCTGAAACATGTGTGTATTAAGTGAGACCATACCAATCCGTGGTATCCGAAGGGGAGGCAATTTCACTCACACACCTCACGCCTTTTCTCCTCATCCTCTCCACGGATGACTGATTTTGGCTTTGTTGTGAGGTTAGGCACCACCACACTAAAGAATTAATATGATCAAAGGGTCCCCGGGACCTGAGCATATCACTCCAAAACCCTGAGAGGAAGAGAGAGAAACAAACAAAGAAACGCAAAAGATACGCAAGAAGAAAATGTGCACAAGCCCACTGATTGAAAGATGCTGTTTGCTACAAACTACTAATTCCCGTTTTCAGGACCAGGGTCAACTCGCGGACGGCGTGTCGGTAGCGACCACTTCCTGCAAGCTAAAGGGGAGGACCGAGGGGTGGGGTCAGCCATAGAGGTCGGCTCTGATTCGACCCGTGTCTCTTCTGTCCACAGGGTTGAAGGGGGACGCTCTTGTTGGGTTCTTGTGGGTTCTTGTCAGTTTGCATTGCTTGACTCTGGAGCGTGTTGTGTGTGAATGTGTGTGTGTGTGTGTGTGTGTGTTGTGTGTGTGTGGCTTTGTAATTTCACAGTGTGTGTATCATCAGTGATGTTCAAAAACAGACTGTGTGCATGCATGTGTTATAAAGATCAGATATCATTGAACCAGTAAAGGTCACGATATTATCATCTCTTCTCGATGTGAAGCATCACAGACAAAAAAAAAAGCAGCATGGCAACATATTTCCCCAATGTCTGATATCAACACAACACAGACGGTCATGGTTCGAGCACGGAGGAAGTGATGTTCGCCAGTATGAATGTGTATGGATGCCTTCCTGATACATAGCCCACCTACTCATCTACATCGATTGTTCCCCACAGTGCCAGAACTGCGTGCCATGCAGGACGCGATGAAAAAAAACTCAAACAGGGCGTGCAGCCTGGTCATGAGGCCGGCTCGAGCGACCACCGAACTCCTCACCCCTCCCATTTTACACCAACAGCAGCAGCACCGCCAGAAGGGCCCTGAATACTACGACCCCTGGAAGCACCATTACGGCTTACTGCGCAATGCCCCGCCGCCGTGCCACCTCCTTTATGGTGGGACGGGTGCGGGAGTTGGACGTGTGGTCGGGCATGCCCAACGAACGCCCGCCTAATGACGAGGACATTTCACTTGGGTATGCAGCTGTGATGCCTACACAATCGCCACTATCGGATCGAGGAGACTACGGAAACTGCAAGGCAACGCGACTACGGTCAGCGGAGTAGGCATGAGCAGCGAAAGTGACCCCTAATCTACCGAACCAAGAGAGCTTCTCACCGGCGGGGAAGAGCGGCTGGGGGGGGGGGATGGGGAGACCGGCGTTTCATTGCCCCACCAGACCACATGCCCTACCACACCCATCACCTGGCAATTAACCACTGCCCTCCAGATGCTCCGGATCAAACGACGCCATCGTCCGCCCACTGCCAGAGGACCCAGTAGAGAGGCGCTGTACAACTCTACCTGCACTCAAGAGAGACTGAGCGACAGGCAAGATGGGATGGATCCAGCAACCCGCACTTTAACCCCTATCGAGCTGCAAACAACCTATCATCACGCCCTCACCGCCGCAATCTGATCTACAGACACTGGCAGGGGGGGAGACCTCTAGTAAAACATCGAGCCCCACGACCGGAAGCTACACCATCCGACTCGACGACCGCAAGGGCAACCGTCAGCCCACTGACCAACCGCCAGCAAACGGCCACTGGCGCAGCAGCCAGCGTGACGCCACGAGGCCTCACAAGCGGATCTGATTACCAACTCCCCTACTGACGGTGGTACTACCTTCACATATCCCAGTTCTGAGTCTCGCAGCCGCGAACAGCGGGGACCGGATCCTGGATAGCCTTGGACGGGGTGTGTGTCAGAGTGTGCGCGCAGGGCTCCGGGCACAGACGGCCGTGGCCTGAGCGCAAGTGAGGTGGAGAGCATTCAGGCAGGACACAGTGCCGAAGACTTTGCACACGTACAGGTGCCGTGTTCATCGGTCTGTGTTGGCTCCCGTTACCCTCATGAAGTTGTCGCTTCTTGGG
The DNA here is from genome assembly GCA_016801955.1 of Conus betulinus. Taxonomy (NCBI): domain Eukaryota; kingdom Metazoa; phylum Mollusca; class Gastropoda; order Neogastropoda; family Conidae; genus Conus; species Conus betulinus. The sequence goes on along the minus strand of JADBJO010023764.1, from coordinate 3,395 downwards.
TATAGTGACAGTTCATCTGTATAGATGCAGTCAAAGGGATATGCTACAGAACTTGAATCCTCAGAACTGCAGAACACAAGTGTTGAGGTTTCGAGGTGAACAAAACTTGGTAAGAATGGCCCAATTCTCGGTGGGAGCACGATCGTCTTGCCCTGTCCAATTCAAAATTGACATTATTATGTTGCTCCCTAGCACGTGTGAAAGAGCTCCGCGCCATTAACTGATCTGATATGACCATTGACCTATGTCAGGGGGACTCACCAGATTCTTACCATATAGAGTGGTTGGCGAGGTTGTCAGAATTAGGGACTGCCATTTGAAGCCGGCAACCGGTACCGAAAGCTGGCTCTGCCTTGACAAATTTTCTAGCTGCAGCCCACTAAAGAAAAATAGAATAGGTAGGAAAAAATTCTGCTGCTGTGGAAATCTGTCCAGTCTGTCATGTCAGCTCAACACATTTGGCAGCCCGTGTTGCATGATGGGTTTTTGATTGACGGAGGAATCTTTAAATCAACTTTATTTTGCAGTCCACCTGACAATTTTGATAGGATACATTTAAGTACTCTTCACTTTGGTGCCATAAGATTGTGTCATTGTGGCATTGCATACTGTATATTTATTATTGAAAATGCAGTAAACGTGGATGCATTGGCGTGGGCATGTTACACACACACACACTGCAGAAGCAAACAAACAACCATGAAATCTAGACGTGTTTTGAGGAAATCTTTGCTTTGCAGATATCATCTCAAGCGTCGCCTCCAGGCGCAGAAAAAAGGTAAGTGCCAAGGTATCGTCGCTTCCTCTCAGAGGGCAGGAGGTCCCGACATCGATACCGTGTCAGATGAGAGGTCAGGGAGAGGACAGTGAGGACTCCGATCAGTTTGAGTGGGGCAAAGAAAACCGGCGGATTGGGAATAGGTCGAGAGAATTTCAGTTTTGTTACTCTGCTGTGGCGTTATTGGTTCCACCCATGTCTTTTTGTGTGGTGTCTGTAGGAAATGATACAAAAAGCTACTGAAACGATTTTAATGTAGAAATCGGGAACAACGGAGGGTGGGCCAAAGGACAAGGCATTGCGTTTGCTGTGCAGTTCCAGATGGGCAGTGCGGGGTTGTCTAAGGGCAATTAGGATCTGTTTGGTAATACGGTTACACCATGTCCGCAGTGATCTGACACACAGTAAAGTTTGCTGTCTACAAATCGAGAACTATCTGTGAATAGTTTATGTCTTGGGATATACAGAATTTTAATGATGGCGTGTTGAGATTATGTACATTTGTTCCAGACTTCCTCCTGTCATCGAAACGTTCATGGCAAGTATTTTTACTATGTAACATTGTTACTCCCATGATGGATCAATAATTTTATTCAGTTATGAACTGACGTTCATACAGATTTCAAAACGGGGTAGCTTTTACCAGTTTGTTTCGTCCAGTTGCACCAAACAACACCAATCTATTTTCCCTACATGTTGGTGTAGATCCGGCATCGAGCCAGTATCCATGTGTCTTGGCCTGGCGGCAGGTTTGGCTATCCCAACTGCGTCTAGGTGAGTTCTGTGCACTGGCCTGTTTTCCCTCCCAGTGCCAGCAATCAGAGGCTCCTCCATTCCACGATCCCGTATACAACTACTCCCACGCTCATGTCATCACCTCTCAGGCCATACTCCGTACAGAGCGGTCAGTCTAGAATAACCCGAGAAACCCGCCAGGAGACACTGCGTGGCGGATGAAAGCTCAGTGGTGAGGTTGGCCAGAGTTTGTGGGGTCATAGAAATTGCTCAGGACACACCTGCCAAGCAGTTCCTTGCTGATGATGCCAGTAGTCTGTCCAGCCTCAGAGCAGGGATGAGTGAGCTCACCTTGTAGAATGGAGCCTGACGCATGCCATGTCCTCGTATGCGAGTCCCCATTGACCATCTGGTGATGGAGATGACGGAAACCCTTTGGGGGGAATGGGTTGTGAATGGAGCTTTTCAACGGCAACCTTGCATTTCCAGGCAACGGAACTTTAAAAAAAAACAAAAGACAAACCAAAAAAAAAACACGAAAGAATGAGTGAAATTTGAAACAGAGGCAGACTTTGTACACCTTATACCTGGAGACAGTTTGCCGGTTCTTCATATGTTCTGACCTGGGACTAGAACTCTTTTGAGTGCCCGATTGTGGCCTGACTTGCTGCTGGCTGCTGTCATTGCCATTGTCCACTGGTGCAGTTCTTTTTGCTTTTTCTGTCCCATGTTCTTGGTCACCCTCAGTGACATACTAAGCTCCTCTACTGATACAATAATTTGCTTTGTTGCGGAGCTGGTGTGAGTGAGCGGGTCCCTATAAGAGGGGCCACCATGTCTGCCCAGTGACCGCCCCATGAACTTGCCAAAACCAGGCATGGACGTTGGAGGGTCATCAAAAGTGGGTTCACTGTGAGAACAGGGAATTGAAGGTGCCACAGAATTGAACTTTTTTTTGTTGTTGTTAATGCTGATCATTGAGAATGAGGATGATGACGATGCTGCTACAGATTTTCATTCCAGTCTGAGACTGCTGACAGACTGTACTCCACGCTTCTTTCATAATAATCATGGCATCAACCAGGCTGAGAAATACAGACATTGTAGGGTTGGTCAGGAAATTTTGAGCAACCCTCTCAAAGTCACAGCATTCACGTGGACAAAACTCGACTGTGTGGCCCCAGTCTTCCAAACTGAACCATAGTAAACTCAACTGTGGGTAAGAAGCCGGTCGGGCTTACATGGCTCTGAATGGGAAATCGAACCCAGCGGGAATCTGCGACACTAACCCACTTTGCAATGGTGGCTAGTCAACTCATGCTGTCTTTCCTGCGGCCCCCCAGCTCTGGTGCTGATCAGAGAGGCCTGTTCTGTCCTAAGCCTACACCTGACAACCCCACCCACCCACTGAAATCCTTGTGATGCCACCTCCCTACACCTAACACCCACCCACTGAAATCCTCATGAATGACACCTACCTTCACCTAACAAACCCACCCACTGAAATGCCTTGTGAATGACACCTCCACTACACTAACACCCACCCACTGAAATCCTTGTGAATGACAGTAACTGCTTTTATTTGGGAGCCAGCATGTGTAAGCCTTCCCTGATTTCGATATTTTCCTTAGTTTGAAAGCATAGCGATGAAATGATGGGTGTTGGTAAGAAGAAGTGAAGATGTCACGTAGAATGTGTTGCGTTCAGTCACGTGTTAGTACAGAGGAAATTATTTGTGCAGCTCACGCAGCTGGGTCGAGGAAGAGGAGTCGCTCGCACGTCACGGCGTTCTCGGTGGGTGACTCGTCAGCGACGAGACAGGAGCCGGCGTCGTAACAAGAAACAGTTGAGGGATGATGTCATTGAGGACAAAGCAGGTATA
>JADBJO010023763.1:15000-26106 GCA_016801955.1 Conus betulinus | reverse complement strand
TCCTTTCTGAACACAAGGCCACGTTTAGGCGCTGCTGCGCGCACTAACACTCAAACCGCGCGCGCTGCGCGCGCGCACACACACACGAGCCCATTTCGCCACCACCACACTACACACATCCAACTACACCCCGACACACACACACACCCATACACCCAGCGAATACTCACATAACACGCCCCCCCGCTGCACCACGCGTCGCCCCGCGCGCTCCTCACGCACGTCTGGACGCAACTTGCCACGCACCAACGAGCGCGAGTGCACATCAATAACAACATAACTATACGCGACAGCTCGCGAGCTATGGCAACGCCTCAGGCCCCTCGCACTAACACCCACCACACCCACACACACACACACACACCATACACACACACATAACACACTGACAGACACACACCACACAATCACAACAAAACGCTCGAAGCTGCGCGACCATCCCCCCCCTAGCACCCCCCCCCCCCCCTTGTTCCTCCTTCTACACTTTGTTATTTTTTTTTTCTCTCTCCTCTTCTCTCTTCTCTTCTCGGTTTTTTTCTTTCTCTCTTTTTTCTCTCTCTACCACACCACACACTTCATTCACACCCCACACACACACAAACCCACACAAACAAGCATATGCCAGTTATGTTTCTCGTCGTGTTTCTTTTTTTTTTTACACCAGTGATAATTGTACGTTTGTTATGCTCGTTGTGGAGACGCGCGAGTGTTGTTACACCATCCATGTGCTTGATTGCCTTTTTTATAGTTTAATAGTTCCCGGGTGTTCTATAAATTGTACAAGCTGAGTTTTGTACTTTTTGTTGTTGTTTATTGTTTTGTTACTTCCTCATTTAAAAGTTTTGTTGTTATTTTTTACTTTGAGGTAAGCTTTGTTACGTTAGCGATGACTGTTTTACATTGTTCTTTGTTCTAATATCATCCATGTGTGAACAGACGTTAAATAACCACTGAACTGAACTGGAACGTAATGAACGTCGCACGCGCACACCCCACGAAGCCCTATACAAACACTACCGACACCAACCCACACACACACACACACACACATCACACACACACACACACACACACCAGCACAACACTAAACTCGTTGTACCACTGTTGCACGCACACATCCTGGCGGTAACGCGTCACGCACGCAAACAGAACACACAACTGTCGCACAACAATCCACACCACGTACACTCGCAACTCACAACACATATAAATTGATGACACCAACCCTAAGCAAAGATGAGACGAGAGGTGGGTTTGTCCTTTTACGAAACTCCCGGTCAACCGTGATTGTCCTATTGACCTTTACTTTCCTGTTTCGGTCGGCCTTAGTCCGTGTTTACGGATTAACGGATACACACAGAGGCCAAGGGGCTAATCTTCACATGGCACAGTGCTACCGTTCGTGGGGACAACTGTGACTCACAACTGGCTGGTCCTCTACAATTGTAGTTGTTGGAAGGAGTGGTCTTCCTCTTTGAAACGCTTCCTGCTCACGGGTTGATGAAAGAAGGGAGACAACTCCCGACGGAAAAACTGTCCGGCTTGTGCTTGGGCATATTCCTTTAAAACAGCAGCTGCGGATTTCCTGAAAGCTTGAAAGCCAACGTTCCGATGTGACCCCCACCACTTCTCTCCTCTCTCTCTCTCTCTCCTCTCTCTTCTCTGTAACGAGCTGGAACTCATCCGTGGTTCTGTTCTGTAAAGCAAAAAGACGTTTCACTCTGAATGAACCGTACATTTAATGCCAGTGCATGAATTGTACACTGACACTGCATTCACTTAAAATAAATAATTGTTACGAGGATGTTAAGGGACTAAAAGTGATAGCGAAATTCTGAAAAATCTGTGCACCAGTTATTTCTGAAACCCTGAGACTTACATCCAGAACTTGGTGCATATAGAACACAAAAACAAAAACAAAAAACAAAAAAAAAAAAAGGACAGAAAAAAGAAGAAAAAAAAATCCAAAGCATTTAAAGTTGCAAATATTATTGCTGTACAAGAACACACACTATACTTTGGTGTGTTTTCTCCCCCTCTGAACAGAGCGAAGAAACACTCCAATATCAAGAGCACACCATAGTCACCACGTGGTCCGCCCCAGTGAAGACCCATGTTCCTCCTCCCCTATCATGGCCTCTTCCTTCACTACTGGAACTTGAGTTGGAGGCTATAAAACCAGTTCATGCCATCTAATTTTCACACCTTACACGAGTAACAATCCACAGATTGTAAAGAATGAATTGGCAACAACAGCAACAACTCTAAATAGAACGAAACAGATGTTCAGGGATATACATCAAGATTGACCTCTGCACAGTGCTGCCAGTGGAGGGGAACAGCAACGAAGTAAAACGTGTTGCGTGAGCTTGTGTGTGTGTGGGTGTGTTGTGTTGGTGTGTGTGTGTGTGTGTGTGAGTGCGTTGCGTGAGCTGCGAGCCGCGCGTGAGGTGTGTGTGACGTAGTGTGATCGAGAGAGGAGAGAGAGAGAAGAGAGAGTATAGAGGGAGTTCGACCGAGTCTCTAGATGAGTATGAGGGTGTATGTAGGCATAGGTGTAGTGTGGCGTGAGAGACCGGTGGGGTGTGGTGTGCTGTGGTGTGTGTGTGTGTGTGTGTGTGTGTGTGTGTGTGTGCGTGCCCCCGTGTGAGTGGAGGAGAGAGGACGAAGAACGAGAGAGGAGAGAGGGATGTAAACGAGCACAAATGCAAATGTTGATATCAGTTACAAGTATATGTTACATCAGCCTAAAGGGATGTAGCAACTGAATGCGGAGTATGGGTGTGTGAATGCGGTTTTTGTGTGTGTACAGTGTACAATGGACAGATATTGCGCGGTCTGCGTCCATTGCGTGGAGATTGAGCAGAGTTCAAGAACACAGAGAGAGCAACCACAGCCACAAGAGAAGGAGGGCACGACGCACACCACCGGATGAGAGACAGGATGGAGAGAGACGAGAGAGAGAGAGGAGAGAAGAGAGGAAGACAGACAGAACAAGACGAGACCCAAGAGACAGACGACACAGCGACGATAGAAAGAGAAGTCATAGACGAAAATCACATCGATCTAATCCGCGAACGGTGTATACATGAACCCATTATGCTCCATATGTACGAATGCGAAAATGCAGGAAACATCGCACAACACGATCCAGTTGATATCCTGGTAGAATTGAAATACTCACATATTACGGACGCCAGCTTGACTTCCTAAATGTTATGACATATACATTTTTCGGTCGTAAATGATGTCGGTATTCGAGCAGGAGTCTATCGTACCATTATCATACACTACAGAGGGGGACAAACAGCACACACAAACACATTGACACACTGACCAACACACACCAACCACACAGATAGATTCGAGATAGAGCCTGGACAGACGAGGTGATATCAGGAGACACGAGAGGAACTTTAGGCGTCAGATTTGAGAGAGTGACTTTTTGGGAAATTGGAGATGAGATGAGGGCAGCGGGACTAATAAAATATGAAACAGCCCGCGGAGTAGGGACGTCTTTGACGGATTTCGCCTCCATAAGGAAAACAACTAACCATCAGGGTCGTAACTTTATCAAAAAAAAAATAGCCTTTTGAAAACATCAAAACAACACAAATATAAAGATAAAAGTCTAGTAGAATTGGAATTTACTCACATAGTACTGCCCGCACATGTACTGTCAATTCAATCATGATTTGCCGCAATACTGCTTGGATTTCAATGGTCCCTGCTAGGATTCACACGATTCAACTGTCTAGCAGAACATTAAGATTCGAAAGAGTGGGGGTAAGTTGCCGGGCCGAACACATGCAAACCTTCAAGGCTGCAGAATGTTAACCATCGCAACCTAAGTATGGATGACACATGATGCTTGTACTTTGCCACAGTGTCGAGGCCTCTCTATAATGAGTTTCCGACCCAGCGAGTTGCAGGGTGTAGCAGCAATACAGTAATCGCGGGCTTGAACACTGGATTGCCCGTGTTCCTTAGGCAGCCAGTGGGAGTGTTCATATGGACAGCAATTCGTATGTTCCCATAGAGAAGGTCCTTCAACCTCTCCTCGCCCACGCGTTCCATGACCCACCCCAGACCCCCCCCTGACCCGCTCCGCGGAAATTGAAATTTGAGCTGAGTCAATACTAGGAAGCAATGTAGTTGTTGGCCTGCGTCTTATATTGCCCCATATTAGATTGTTTCGTCTCTGTATTGTCTGAATCTATATAAGCCCACAGGCTTGCCCGTCTAATAAAAGTTACTCTGTTGTTAGGTTTCCGTATGGGAGTCCAGACTGGACCGAAAGAGACAGTTTTTTCAATTTTTGTCTATTATTCAAATCTGCAGAAACTAGCCGTGTAACCCATATTCCTGTAGTGGTAGTACGACGAAAGTGTCAGGAATCCCTTTCTGAACGGTGTATAAATATTTTTTAAATGGCTTGTAATTGCAATGAACAAATTATCGTGCTAATACGCTGAACTGAAAATGTCTGTACAAGTTGCCATCAATGTCCGGTTACTCTAACACAAAAAATCCGATCGAATTAAACAACCTGTTACAACCAACCTATGGAAACATTACATTCGATACCCCATTTGTTTGCTACCTGGGGTCCAAGGTTGTACACCATTCTGCATGCTTTCCTTAGCATCTTAAGTTATCCATTTGATTTAATTTCAACCATTAACAAACACGCTTGCAGAATTCAAATATAATGGCTCTACTAGCTTTATAGTAAGCTAAATTGTTGGGGTAATGTCATACAAAACTCACAAAAAACAAAAACATCCTTACCGACACATCTACGACAACGTGTGTACTATACATTGCAGCATCAAAGGAAGTCACGTAAAGTTCAGCTTCATACTGTGCGTTAACAATCAAGTAGGGTAACACGTGCATTCTATTTCTTTCATCGTGGTAACAAGAGTTACCCTGCTTGTTTGTTGTTTATTGCTTGATGTTCCCGGTGGCATTGTTTCCCATTCAAACTGTGCAATAAGTTGTACGTGATAGTCAAAACAATTTCGTAAACATTGTTAGACTTGACAAGTATTGCTTAAGAATTACTAACTCACACTAAACCTACTTGCAAGCAGAGAGAGAGCGAGAGAGAGAGAGAGAGAGACAGAGAGACAGAGAGAGAGAGACAGAGAGACAGAGAGAGAGAGAGAGAGATTTTTTAATTGTCCAATAGCTGTGTCCAGTCCTTTTAGACAAGGGGGGACAGTCATACATGACTAAATGTTATATCATAAATGATCTCAAATCACCTTTATCAAAAAGAATATACACCCATACACACGCATGAAAGGGAAATATACCATACATGCAGAGAGCAGAGAGAGAGAGAGAGAGAGAGAGAGAGAGAGAGAGAGCGAGAGAGAGAGAGAGAGAGAGAGAGAGAGTTTTGGTATCAAAGAGAGCCGTGCAGAGCGACAGAAAACACAAGACAACGGAGAAACGACTCTCCGCTTTGTGAATAGAAAGAAACTCGTGGAGAGCGTGCCAGCAGAGCGTCCTCAGAAGAGAAGCCCCCTTCAAACAAGTGTTTCGGCCCTTATCTCCTGACACTCTAGGGGGGTTGGGCCACACCCGGTTCATGACTCCGGATGTCCCTCTGCTGCCCCCTTTTTTTTTCCCGTCTTTGGGATGAGCCATGGCTGAGATTCGAACCCATGACCCTCTGGACATGCTCATTAATTTTTCCACTTAATGACTCGCACTCTAACCACTGAGCAACAGGAACGCCTGATATTTGTGTGAAAGTTAAGCCTTATGAAGTTCACTTTTGTTCCTCCTTGACCAGATCCAGCTTGAACACCTCTCTCTGCTGCTTCTGCCATTGCTTTCAGGGCTCTGGTTTTTTCCCTCCCTGCAACTGACAGCTGTTTCATGAGGCCGTATGCAGACGTTCCTACAAACCCCCTAGCTCCAATTTCTGCAGTGAAGACTTTGACCTGATAAGCTTCTCTCCTCAAGCTGTTTGGCAGACCAGCATACTTTTCAGTCTTGTAGATTTGAGCTGCCCCCATTCTGTTCTCATATGGCACCGTGAGCTTGATCATGATCAGCTGCTTGGTTGACTGAGAGTGGACTATTATGTCTGGTCTCATGCCACTCTTGCTGATGATCTCTGAGTGACCCTTCCATTCTGGGAGGTCTGCAGAGCACTCCCAGTCATCTGCCCCGTCCAGCAGACTCTGCCTGCATGTTCCGAGTGGCACTATTGTTCTTGGCCATGATTCGCTACCTCCTGCCGTGAAGAATGTTGTGGGTGCTTTTGGAGTCTTGATTTTCCCTTTTGTGGTGTTTGGTACTTGCCCAGACTACCTGTACAATCTCTTTGAGCACTTGGTTGTGCCTCCATGTGCATCTTCCTTGAGCCAGGGCTACTTTACATGAGCTTAGGACATGCTCCACTGTTTGTTTTTCGTGGCAGAGGGGGTGTATACAGGATTGCCTGTTTTCCCCACTTATATCATGGGGGGGGGGGGGGGGGGGGGGGGGGTAAAAGACAGATACTCTGATGGCTCGAGGAGTTATGAGGTAACAGGGGTGGGTCCCAGGCGTTGTCACCCACTTTACCATCTCAAAAAAGCCTATGATGTTCGATCGATCCCCCAAACCACTTCATATTTTTAAGCAAGTCCCAACGCCCGAACTGTGTCTAAAGTACGTTACATTACAAAAATGAAAAAAAAAAAAATAGGGAAGGAAGAGCTAAAAGTACACAAACATACACACACACACGCGCGCGCGCGCGCGCGCACACACACACACACACACACACACACACACACACACACACACAGAGAGAGAGAGAGAGAGAGAGAGAGGACGAGAGAGAGAGAGAGAGAGAGACTTGATAGTTTATTGTCATTACCAAAAGGTCTTTCGACAAGGGGGGTAACAAGGCAATAACACATTCTTCCTCCTTTCATTGCAAACGATAAAACCCAGTTATTTTCACGATCTATCAAATCAAAATAAGCAAAACATGTAGAAGTACAAAATAGTCTTCGAATATCATCGTAGCCACGAGTAGTCCTTTATCATTACAACAAACGACGACAACAACAACCAGAACAACAACGTCAACAACAACAACAACACATGTACAAAAAGGGAAAATGTAGTATTATAGATTAATTCGACCATTCACTCAGTCACGCGATAACTTTTCTACTGAAGTCCTCCACCTGTTTTAATTCATATTTTCCGAAATTATAGTACTTTTGTAGTATACCTTTGTTACAAATGCCTCCGTCTGATTTTCATTGCTTCTGCAGTGAACCTAGCAACCGACTTGATCACACCATCGTCATCAGATGACAACGAAGAAGCAACATCTTGCCTTTCAAAATGATCCAAAGTGGAAAATGAACATTTTACACGCACTTCGTTGTATGCAGTACATTGAGATAAAAAAGTGCTTTTAATTGTTAGTAATGAATCCACATGAAGGGCATGGTGATTCTGTGGATGTTCCACACTAGAACCATCTTTTATTCCCATTGAAAACTAAAGTTCGTAACCTTAACCTCGCGTAATTACTTCTATGCCATTTATCTGTGATAACATTTAGGAACATTTCCGTATGGAATATATTCCTAAAAGAGAAGAACCAACGATACTTTTCTTTGCTTTCCATATTTGAATGCCAGTTCTGTTTAAAAGAACATATGAGTCTACCTTTAAATTCTGTAATAAACTGCTGTTCGCTTCCTACGCCTGGGGTAATCCACACTATTCCCAGACCTTGTTCTGACAGCACTTTCTTTACATTATTAGCCCATTCGTTCATTTTGCAAGAACATCATGTCATAAGCTTGTCTGCACAAACGTGACTGTGGAAGCTTCAATATTTTCAACCAATACCTAATACATTTCACAAAAGATCTTATGTAAAGAGGGTACCTTCCAATCTCTCCGTATAAAAGAGTGTTTGATGAATGAATTGGCACCTAAAGAAAGCGCTTCATAGCAAACCTGTGTACTTTTTCTACCTGTGGATTTTCTTCTAACACCAAAATTTCAGCTCCATAGGTAAGTAAAGGTTCTATTGTGCATCAAAAAATTTTCAAAATATTCCAATCCATACAACTCAGCTTCCTTAAAATCTCAGCATTTCAAAGATGCCTTTTGTACCCTTCCTTAAGGATTCTTCCCATGCATAACTAAATGTCAATTTTATTGAAATATCATTTCCTAAATACTCGTATGAGTTGACAACTTGAACTTTTGTATTTCCATAAAACCATCTTTCGTTTAAAGATAGATGTCCAATAATATATATATATATATATATATATATATATATATATATATATATATATATATATATATATATTCGATTTCGCCCATTCTCAAGGAAAGTGCCATTTTCAAAAAGCTGTAAAAATAAATGGACAAGAAAATCAATTACAGCTGAGTTTGCATGCTTCGGCATTCTCTACTATGATTTGTCTGGTCCAGCGCTCTTTCCTAATTTTAAATGATTTAAATGACTTTCTTCTCTAAATATAGGATTGTTAAAACAATGGTTCAATTTCGTTATCTTCTTCCACCAAATTTGTAGTTTCTGTAGGATTATTATGAACATTACGAAAAAAAAAACGCCCCAAAAATGATCAAGCCAATTTTGTACTGATATCTCGTTATAAACAAAACGTTTTTTTTTTTTACTAACAGATCTTATTAGTGTCCAAAATGTCCTCGAATCATCAACAGAATCTCTTAGTTTCTTTAATCTGTTTTCTTCAAACTCCTGTTCCTTTATTTTCCTTAATGTAGTATACTCTTTTTCGAGCCAAAGCGTATTCTTCTCTTTCTTTGTTTTGTCCTTTACTATTCTGCATCTCTGAAATCTTTCAGTAACCTTTTAACTTCATGTTTCTTTCGTTTGCAGTCAATATCAAACCAATCATCACAATTTCTGACACCTCTACCAATAATTCGAACCATACAGGCAGCAGCTCCACACAAAGCACTGACAAATGTATCAAGACTCTCATTCACATCAATATGTAACAGTTGACAGGCTTTCTGTAAACACTCTTGAAATTCATTGCATCCAAGTTCATTTTTATATGTAATTGTTTTTTCATCTGACCATATTAGTTTTTTTTTTCACCTTGCAGTCGCAAATGCTTATCCTCTGAATTAGAGCAGTTACCTTTCCATATTACCTCAACTGGTAGGTGCCATGAATGAATACAGTCCCCAACTCGTAAATCAAAGTTTGATAACAAATCACCGTGTACAAGAAAAATAGTCAATTACACTGCAACCATTGGAAGACACAAAAATGTACTCACCCTCAATATCACATTACAAAAAACATCAAAATACTCAAATCGAACATGAAACAAAAGATCAACAATGTTTTGCCAAAATTATTAATAGTTGAGTCTGTAGAACGACGTGCACACCTTTCATCATCAATATCAGCATCCTCTATACTGCTAGCATAGTTTGCTATCGTTTCATTTGTAACTTTGTGTCCTGTTCTGGCATTTAAATCCCCTACAACTATGAAATGAAGTTCATCCATGTCTTTTTCAGTTATGTAGTAGTACTTCTTCCAAAAGTAAAACGCCATCTTTTATCAATTTATCATCGTATGTAGGGCCTCCTTCCGGGACAACATAACAAGCAACTAATACAACATCTCTGCCAATGCCAAAATACATCTTTATCTATTTTTAACAGCTACAACATTATCACAGTCAAGTTTTCTTTCTTTCACACTTTTCTGCAAATTCTTTCTTATCAACAATAGTACACCCCCTGAATTCCTCCCGTGAAACGGGATTTTTCTCGCTGGTACGTGAAACTTTTAAGTAATCGGAAAATACATTACTATAATCAAACGATGAATCAAGAAAAGCTTCCATGAGGGTAACAAAGTCAAATTTATTTACATAATTCAGGAAAGAAAGGGTCGTGCAGTTTATTATACAAGTTTTCAACGTTATAGTTAAAAAAAATGTCCACTGAGGTGAATGGTCGGGCCTGTCCTATGGCTTTCTCGCGGCGGCCTAGCGCAGGCTCCTGTCGCTCACTGCATCGCCTGTCCCCCCGCCACGACCCGGAGCTGTAGACTGCTTGGCCGGTTTCTAATGTAGGTTTGCAGGCGTGCCTGCCTGCCCGATGCGTGATGCACATGCGTCAGTGCCACGGCGCCCTCCGGTGACACAACTCGGGGCACGGCTCCACGTGATGCACATGCGTCAGTGCCACGGCGCCCTCCGGTGACACAAGTCGGGGAATTCCCGCTGGTTGTCTCCGACCCGTGTCGCCTGCTCCCTGTGTGTAGCTGCGAGAGACGTGTCCTCCACTCCCGCCACCATCGTCACGCTGCTGCTGCTGTTGACTCTGTGTGGGTCGGGTGCCATGGACAGGAGGATGGGAAGAACCAACCCACGCCACCGCGCTTCTTGCCTCGGCTCGGAGTTTCATCGTGGTGACTAGTGTCACTACATCGCGTGAGTGACTCTGACACATTGACCCTATTCACAACAGTATCGTTCTGAGCATCTGTCTTGTCAGCATTTGATTTTCCCCCTATACTATCACTGCAGTCAGCCCCATTTCCCGCCATCTGCGCATGTGTTCGAGGATCTGGGAATCGAGGGCCAATGACCAGATGACCTTTTTTAAAAGTATGCTCTCTTTCAGCTTGAGCAACTGTTTGGGCCTGTGCTTTAGTGAGGTCATCAGCCACTCTAACCCCCTTTTCCTGCAGTTGTTGCCTGGTGTTCCTGTTTGTAATCACTACATTTGGTCTCTCCATCGCCTAAATTTTACAATCATAGGTCTAGCTTGACCCTCGCGTGCATATCCTATCCTGAGAGCACGTTCAAGGTTCTCATCTGTCCAATGTCTGTCATCATCAATACTATTGAGAAACATCAACAACTGCTCTGGCACACGTGTCGAATGTCTCGTTGGGTAGTTTCTGGGAAAATCCGAAGAAGCGCAGATTGTCTCTGCGTGAAAAGTCGTCGAGCCTGTCCGTGTCTATTTTCAGTTTTTTTAACTTCTTCTTTGATTTCTTCGTGTGTTTCGGTCAACTGTTGCGTCTCTTCTTTTCTGTCATTTGAC
>JADBJO010023763.1:0-10000 GCA_016801955.1 Conus betulinus | reverse complement strand
GAAATCCATTTGGTTTCGTTGTTTTCTTCTCGTTATTGGGTTCCTTGTGTGTGTGTGTGTGTGTGTGTGTGTGTGTGTGTGTGTGTGTGTGTGTGTGTGTGTGTGTGTGTGTGCGTGCATGCGTGCGTGCGTGCGTGCGTGCGTGCATGCGTGCGTACGTGCATGCGTGCTTGTATGTGTCTTGCTTGCTTGTTGTTTGCCAACATTTTCGTCATTTGAACGGTCCTCACAGCGGATCAACGTTTCCTTCTGTGCGTTTTCGCGTGCCTGCCCACAGTGCTTGTTGTTTGCCAGCATTTTCGTCAGACAACCCTTGTCCCCCCACAGCGGATCAACGTTTCCTCTCTTTGCAGACAGCAGCGGTAGGGTTTCAGATGCGGACAGTCGAGGAGAGACTTGTCTCCAGGAGCCCGGCCATGGACAGCAGCTTCTCTTTGAGAGGCGGCAGGACGTCGAAAGACTGCAGGAGCCCGGCTACGGAGGCAGGAAACGATTCGAGCACGTGCAAAGGTTTCCCCCAACGCACGAACGTTTGCCCGTTCCGAACGAGAGGAGGCTGAAACGAGTGAAGGAAGATGAATCGGTGTGTGTGTGTGTGTGTGTGTGTGTGTGTGTGTGTGTGTGTGTGTGTGTGTGTGTGTGTGTGTGTGTGTGTGTGTGTGTGTGTGTGTTGTGTGTGTGTGTGTGTGTGTGTGTGTGTGTGTGTGTGTGTGTGTGTGTGTGTGTGTGTGTGTGTGTTTGTGTGTGTGTGTGTATGTGTGTATGTATGTATGTGTGTGTGTGTGTGTGTGTGTGTGTGTGTGTGTGTGTGTGTGTGTGTGTGTGCGCGCGCTTCGCGTTCGCGTTCATGTATTTCCGTGCATGGGTCTTATGTGCCTTTTTTACAAGTTTCTACACCAACATCTGAAAATGGATGTGTTTAGCTGTGAATGTAATAAATAAACAGCCTTCCATCAACACTAAAACAAAACTCGCGGAGAACGCAGACTTACGCACTAGTCGAATACCCCTAGATTCGGGTCCGCACAATATGTAATGCAAATATAAAACAATGTGCTTATTGTAACATGGAAGGAAACAAGTTTGGTAACAGCAAGTTTGTTATGTGTATGTTTTAACATGTCTGTGAGCTAATCAATTCAGAAGTATGAGGATTTTTTTTTGTCAGGGGAATAATATATTGGTACGGTCTAAAAGAGTTATTATGCATGTATTTTGCTGTTCAACAGCGTGTGGTAAGTATGAAATGTGACTTTTAATCTTGAAGAGGAATTGATACTTGTGACGAAAATGTGTTTTGTTTAGA
Source organism: Conus betulinus (assembly GCA_016801955.1). Taxonomy (NCBI): domain Eukaryota; kingdom Metazoa; phylum Mollusca; class Gastropoda; order Neogastropoda; family Conidae; genus Conus; species Conus betulinus. The sequence goes on along the minus strand of JADBJO010023763.1, from coordinate 8,694 downwards.
AAAACACATTTTCTTCATAAGTATCGGTTCACAAATCGTAACTTCAAAGATTTCTTTTGTTCACTTGAACATTTAAAGTAGATTTACTGAACGAATTTTGGATCCACCGTTGCATTCGGATTTGCACCAAAATATACTGCATCCTTAGGCAACATCCTAACTTTCCATCAAGTTTGGTTAAAAGCCGGTGATGTAGTTTTAAGCACAGTTATAAGTTATAGATGTAAGCACAGAGTACATCCCTCGCAGTTAGGCCCAGATCGGAATGGAACTTCATAATATTATCATTTCATCGATCTGATGAAGAATTGATTTCATGGCTCTTCGCGCCCTGCTTTCATGGCGACCTCGGTTTCGACGTCATCTCCACGTCTATGGCCTTGGCGAGGTCGTGTCTAGTTCACGGGGACTGTCGTTGGACGGACGCGGTTGTGTTCGCCGGAGCAGGTCGCTCGCTCACGTCGACTCCACGACAAAGAAACACACTCGTCTTCAGTATGTGCTCGGCAGGTGGTATCCTGCACATGTTGGATCAGAGCAGGTAACACTGAACACCCCTGAGGTGACAAGGCAGACATGCGGTGACGCCTCTGGTGGGTTCCATCAAGACGAGTTGACATCGATTGTTCTCTGCGGGATGCGGTGCCAGGGCTGCGGTGGGACAAACCAGGGTGTGACTAAAAAAAAAAAAAAAAAAAAAAAAAAGAAAAGAAAAAAAGAAAAAAAAACGAAAAAAAAAAAAAACGTCGAAATAATAACCTTAGGTCGATTACTCCTACGCCCACGGTTACCTCTGTCTGGTTGGGTGGTTGGCGGGCAGCAGATGACCCTCATCATCCAGGAATCTCTCCGGTTTGAAGCTGTGGGGATCTGTCCACAGCCTGGGACTCACGTTGAAAAATAGGACGCACTGAATGCCTACACACAGGACAAATCGTTTGAATGAACTGTGTGTGTGTGTGTGTGTGTGTGTGTGTGTGTGTGTGTGTGTGTGTGTGTGTGTACAATCCTGGACGCTTAAAACTGAAATCGAAGATAATAAGATATTCTTCTCATCACAAACACAGCTGGAGACTTCTAATAATAACAATGCTAATACCAATGAATTTATAATAGTGATACTACTACTACTACTACTACTACTGATAATAATAATAATAATAATAATAATAATAATAATAATAACAATAATAATAATACTTTTCTTGCAAAAGGTTTTGAACACAATCAACTTTCGGTTTAAACTGACTACGGTGCGATTGTCTTTATCGCACCGATTTTCTGCACAACTGTCGGCTTTAAGTACAAATACTGGTTTTCAGTTGAGATGGTTTCATTAAAACAGAATTTCGGTGCGACATTTCTTCAATACAACAGGATTTTGGTACAACGTGCCTTCAGTGCAACAGGATTTTTGTGCAAAATGCCCTCAGTACAACAGGATTACGGTGCAACACGCTTTAGGAACAACATGCTTTTAATGCAACGGGCTTTGACATACGAACGTCTTTCCGCTCACGACGAACACTTTGGCGTGTTCACACAACTGACAGACTTTCGGCGCACATTTTGGAACACAACAGACTTTGGGTAGCACAGACGTTCGACAAAACAGATTTCTGGTACAAAAGGTTAACAATGCAAAAGGCATCCAGTACAGCCCGCCTTCCGCACAGCCAACTTTCATTGCAACGATAATCCGGTTTCAGTACAACCTAAGGCCGAGTCTTGAATACAATTTGGTGGACAAAAAGGAAATATTTATCAATAAACATGCACTTTTATGAAAAAGCAACAGCAGTAATTAAAGTCAGAGTGATCATAAAATCTCATTAACTCACCCCCCCCCCCCCCCCCCCCCGGTGCACACTCATCCTCTCTCGCTCCCCTGCCACCCCTAACCACTCACGCCCTCCGTACTCAAGCATTCTTACGCGTAAGCCCATAGGCTACAAATACAAGTAAACGCACGTGCTCCTATCACATAGATATGTCACCCCCAACCACTCACGCCTTCCAGACTCAAACATTCTTACGCGTTAACACATAGCTACAAATACACGTAAAACGCACGTGCTTCTTTTTATACAGATAAACGACAAGCAAGTACAATTACCACAGTTCCCTTGGGAATGAGACAGCCCCTGAACTCCACGTCCTGAGTGACCAGATGATCCAGACCCAGGGGTAAGATGCTACTCAAGCGCATCGACTCCAGCAAGAAGGCCTCCGTGTAGTTGCACAAGGGCCTATCACTCAATGCTGGTTTTCGATCAGGACCGACAATCCTGTCCAGTTCGTCTTGAATCGCGTGCATGGCTTTCGGATAATGAAGCAAATGGAAGAATAGAGCATTGAGGGTGAAGGTTGAGGTGTTGACACCTGAAAAAGAGATTGATATCACTATGATGAATGAAACAGCCAAACGTTGAACTGTTAACACCCGAAACAAGAGACTAATATTATAATGAAAGTGAAATAGCTCTGCAAAGTTCTTTGTATAGAAATCCTGAGCTGAAAAAGGTGCTTCCTCTGTTTTCTGTCTTCAGGAAATATTTAAAAACCAAATATCAAGTGGAAAAATGCATTGCGAAATGAATATGAAACTTCGTTGATTTTGCAAAGAAAAATGGCATGGTTATAAGCTCTGATTGAGAACTAAGATTTGTGTGGTGTGTGTGTGTGCTTGTGGTGTGGCACGTTTGTGGTGTGTGTGTGTGTGTGCGAGCGCGTGCGCGCGCGCGCGTTGCGTGCGTATATGCGTGCGTGCGTGTGTGTGCGTGTGTGTGTGTGTGTGTGTGTGTGTGTGTGTGTGTGTGTGTGTTGTGTGTAGTGTTGAACAAACACCGAAGATTCTCATGTTGGGTAGACTTCAAGAAAGAGCGATTCTTATACATAACTGCGAGCATTTTGTGGCAGCTAAAATTCAACGCAGTTGATGTCGATTCCTATGCCTCTGTACGGAAAATTTAGGAATCTATGGTCTTTTTTCTCTCTCTCTCTCTCTCTCTGTCTCCTCTCTCTCTGATTATTGATTGAATGAAAAAAGGGACAACGATCCAAAACAGTATGGAGGTGAATGTGTGACACTGACAGTGTAGACACATGTTGTGCTTGTTTTGTATCATGTATATGTTAGATAGGATCTGCTGTTCATTTTGTAAAATCATCGCTGGCCTTGTAATTTGTTTATGTATGATAAGATCCACTGTCCTTGTTGTTTTTTTAGTACAGTTCGCTGTTCATGTTTATCATTTGTAAAATTCTTCACAAGTGAATAAAAATGTTTGCCCTTAAAAAAAAAAGGAAAAGCGACATAGCAAAACTTACTGAATTGACACCTGATGAAAAAAAAGACTGACATCATGACGAAAAGTGAAATAGCTATAAATTGAGGCGTTGACATCTGAATCAAGAAATTGACGGCACTCTCAATAGCGGAACAGATGACAACGCTTCTGAAAACACAAGACAGAATAAAAGTTAGTATAAGAAGTAGAGGACAAAGTTCGATTTGTTTGATACACTGTATAAAGCATTCTCTTCCTAAAAAGCGGTTGGAAAGAATTCTTTTTGCGCTTTTCAGAGGAGGGGGGGAGAGGATGAGAGTTGGGCGGTCTTTTATTTTGTATCGTCAGAGGAAGACATATTTGTCGAAAATCCACTGTCTGTTTTTGCGTTGTTTTTATCAAATAAGTGGTGTTGCTTTACAGCGCTGTCGTTTCCTTAAGTAACATGAATAAACGAGGATCATAGACATAGGCCGTCCATCCTGTCTGGACACAACGGCTGCTTCGGGCGCCCGGACCTTTGGCTCACCCAGCTGAAGTAAAGGGGACGATTGGTGCAGTCAGGGTTCTGCACAGTGGCAGTTCTCTGTCCTCATCCACTTCGCAAACAGGGTAGAGGATTTACAAAGTCAGTCCTGGTCTTCCCGAGCTGTTGATCCAGAAAATTTCCGACGCACATGCTTCTGTGCATCAGTTTTCCACTGTATGTACTCTGCTTGGGTGGAACGCCGTTGGTCCATCCCCCACGCTTGCTGACAGAGTCTGATCTGAAAACTTTGAGACGTGGCTCTTCTGTGATACCGTGCAGGAGTCTGTAAGCGGTGATGTATCAACGCCTTGGCATCTTGTTCAAGATCTGCTGTATGGGTCGTTTCGGTAGGGCCGTACCAGTAGGCCCCTAAGTATCACTTTTTGTTACTGTCGATTGCTGGTTACTGACCTGAATGGTTTGGGGACATAATGGTACTGGGGTCTCAGTTGTGTACTAGAACGTAATGGTATTGGGCCTTAATGATACTGGGCATAATGGTATTGGGCCTTAATGATACTGGGACATAATGGTATTGGGCCTTAATGATACCTGGGACATAATGGTATTGGGTCTTACATGATTCTTGGACATAATTGGTAATGGGCCTAAATGATACTGGGGGCATAACTGGTATTGGGTCTTAATGATTCTTGGACATAATGGCTATTGGCCTAATGATACTGGGGCATAATGGTATTGGGTCTTAATTATTTTGGACATAATGGTAATGGGCCTTAATGATACTGGGGCTAATGGTTATTGGGTCTTAATGATTCTGGGGACATAATGGTATTGGGCCTAATGATACTGGGGCATAATGTATTGGGCCTTAATGGATACTGGGGCCTAATGGTATTGGGACTTAATGATACTGCGGGCATAATGGTATTGGGCCTTAAATGATCCTGGGGCATAATGGTATTGGGCCTTAATGGTACTGGGGCATAAATGATATTGGGGTCTAATGCATGATACTGGGGCATAATGCTATTGGGGCCTTAATGATACTGGGCAATAATGGTATTGGTCTTAATGATACTGGGGCATAATGCTATTGGGTCTTAATGATTCTGGGGCATAAATGGTATGGGTTTAATGATACTGGGCATAATGGTATTGGGTCTTAATGATACCGGGGCAATAATGATATTTTATTGGGTCGTAATGATTCTGGGCATAATGGTATTGGGTCTTAATGATACTGGGGCATAATGGTATGGGTCTGACTGATACTGGGGCATAATGGTATTGGGTCTTAAATGATAACTGGGCATAATGGTATTGGGGCCAAATGATACTGGTCACTAATGTTATTGGGCCCTTAATGATACTGGGCCATAATAATATTGGTTCTTAATGATACTGGGGCATATGACATTGGGCATAATGATACTGGGGTCTAATGATACTGGGCCTGATATTGGGCCTTAATGATACTGGGGCATAATGATATTGGGGGCTTAATGATACTGGGGCATAATGGTATTGGGCCTTAATGATACTGGGGCATTATGGTATTGGGCCTTAATGATACTGGGGCATAATGGTATTGGGCCTTATGATACTGGGGCATAATGGTATTGGGCCTTATGATACTGGGGCATAATGTTATATTGGTTCTTAATGATACTGGCGCAAAATGGTATTGGGCGTTAATGATACTGGGACATAATGTTATTGTGCCTTAATGATACTGGGGCAAAATGGTATTGGGCCTAAATGGTTCTCTGAAGTAATGGTATTGGGGCTTAAATTTTCATGGACCTACTGCTACCTGGCATGGTTGTGAGTTATGATGGTGCTGAGACTTTTCAGAGTTCTAGGACCTAATGTATTGGGCCTTCTTGGTTCATGTGCATAAGGAGATAGGGCCTGTTTGGCTGAAGGACATAATGGCACTGGAATTTATTGTTCTGGAACATGACTATTCAAGGCCTTTTAATTTTCTGGGATGCAATGGTTCTGGGCCTGAATGGTTCCCAGACCAATAAAGTAATGGGCCTTACTGGTTCTAAGCAATGGAACTGGATCTTAATGGTTGGGGAAATCATGGTATATGGCCATAATAATACTTTGGAGGGCAATGGTTCATTGGGGCTTAATGATACTGGGACATAATGAACATTGGTCTTACCCGACCTTAAAGATACTAGGTTCCAATGATACTAGGTTCCAATGGTTCTAGGCCTTCAGATATTGGGGGATCTAATGATACTCAGCCTGGAACCTTAATGGAACTGCGACCACATGACACTGGTCGGGCTTAGTGATATCGGAGCCTAAAGGTGCTAAGCCTTAATCGTTTTGGATCCAACGGTACCGGCCTTGGCAATACTGAGACCTAATGGAATTAGAATTTAATGGTGACTGCAACCTAAAGGCACTGGGCCCTTTCTGACACTGAAGCCTAAAGGTGCAGATCCTAATTTGTTTTAAAACCTAATGGTACTGAGCCTTAATCATACAGGTCTCGGTGTTGCTGTGCCCCAATGGTATTGGCAACTAACGGTGTAAATAACAACAACAGTACTTCTGTCTGATATCTTAAATGGCACCAGGTACGAGTGGAACTGATCCCTGGTACTGGGATCAAAAGGTACTGCCCCCCACGTTCATGGCCTTATTGAATGGGACCGAAGAGAACTGGACCTTAATAGTACTGTGACTACAGGCACAGGCTCCTAATGCTGCCCTGACCACAAAAGTAATGGGCTTTAGCGGCAAGGGTCCTAATAGTTCAGGCGCATAAGGGTGAAAAGTCCAATGGCACTAGGACGTATTGGTACTGGATCCTAATGTTTCTAAGCCCTAATCGTACAAGGACCTAGAAGGAATTATTTCCTGCTATCTTCATACTGCTCTCGCTGCCGCTAACCGCCGGGTCCTTGTATTGACTTTTTATTTGCAGAGTGAAGTCTGGATCAAAATAAGGAACCCTAGGCTTTTTTTTTTTTATTGATATTGTTTCTTTCAAAAATATTGTTGGCATGTTTTATTTCTTTTTGATTTTTCTTCTGTTCAATGCCACTGTTCGTTGGATTGCATCGGAATACATTGACTTGCGAATTTATCGCTCGATGGTGTAAATACCACTGACTGACAGTTTGGATGTGTGCATAATATACCACGGGTAGAGCATGACTTCACACACACACCACACACACAACCACACACACACACACACACACACACACACACATTTTTGTTTTTTGGTGGAAAGCACTGCTCTGGTTAACAAAAAAAAAATTCCCCCCTATTGCCTTCCCCTGTCAGCAACTAATTGTTTGAGTGTCATCTGATAAAACATACTACCTCCCGCAACATCCTACTCCCACGAACCCACCCTGTCCCCTCAGTAGCTTCTGAGTCAATTTAGACCTCTACAAAGGTAGTGTTCCTCCTCTCCCGACGAAGTGACCCGCATCATCCCTGCTTGTGTCATCAATACGATCTGCTGCAATTAACTGGTCCTAAATGTCTCCTGGCTTAAAACACTGAAATATCTAGAATGGCAGGCCGGTGAGCACAGACTTCTGTCGAGGTCGAACAGATCGTGTATATGCGCCTGTTCTGGGGAAGAAATACCTAATGACGAACTAAAAGAGGTATTTCCTATTTCGACTTAGAAAATGCGATAAATCAACGTCGATATCACTAAAAATGTTTTATATTCAGAGGAATTATACTTCATGATTGTCAAATCGCAACCAGTTCACTCATCTAGATCATGTTCACTGGAATATAATAATAATCTCGCTTAACGGATACTGTGGATCGATCTTTGGATTTGGATCGGCACTGCGGATTCGAACGATAATCTAATGGATTCGTTCCTCTGCCACATTTCATCTTTCATTAAAGTTTCGTTCAAATCAGTTCTGTACGCTGGCGAGAACATAATCTCCTTGGGAATCATGAGTCAGCACCTCAAATTTCGTGCATCATCGTAACCGTCTCCATTTTACTCCTGATCTTTTAAGCCACCCACTCGATACATGTGAAATTCATAGACGAGGCGTAGCTGGGATTACACACACACACACACAAGCACGCACGCACGCACACACACACAACACACACACACACACACACACACACACAACACCACACACACACACACCCACACACGAATAGTGGATACGTGTAAATGACAAACACACACCACACACACACAAACCAACACACACACACACCCAAACACAATCACACAACACTACACACACACACACACACACAGTACACACAAGGTAGTTTCAATAGTTTCAGCATGTTTGTGAGCACAAAGAACATCGTCAATCAGCAACATGGGTGGGGATATTTATACATGAAAGACAGCAGCCGCTTGTTCATCGCGAAAAAGACAAGACGATCTCACCAGCTGATATGACGATGTCCGTTAAGAAGCCAATGACGTAGTCCGTCCAGTATCCAAATCAGCCGCCTTCGTTGCTTGGTACTCAAACACACGTTGTCTACGATGCCTGGACGGGATCCTAGTTTTCTGAGACCTAGGAGGAAGAGTGGACAGAATGTTAGCCGTCTTTCTGCGGAAAAAGTGGAGATATGAAAATAACGGCTCTCAATTCTCGATCAACCAAAGGATGGTAACATGCATAGGGACTGGAACAAAAGAAAACAGAATCAAAAGCGATAATGAATCGTAACAGCATAAGCTTTTCTGCCCACTTCCATCCTTCTCTGAAAGTGAAGATAAATTGGATATACAGAAGATCAGAAAGATGATGTCAAAAGACTGCTTAAGACTTCTATTTATTTTTCATGGTTTCCACACTCGTCGCTCTATACCATTTGTCAGATTCTATAAACATGCCTACGCTAGCTGAAGTGAAGGTTCAATCTGTCTAAGAAGAT
>JADBJO010023762.1:0-26109 GCA_016801955.1 Conus betulinus | reverse complement strand
GTTCTATAACACAAAATTATACATCAAATCATACAAGTATTGCTCATTTAGTGGTTAACATGCAGTTGTTCGTATTTCAATGAATGTGTTCAATTCTTTCGATTTTATTTTGCGGTGTTGATGTGTCTTTGTGTGCGGTTTGAAGCGAGTGATGGACCACAGAAGACACAAAATACGACATGAATGTGATGGGTTAAACTGAAGTGAGCATTTTAGGGAGTTGCATTCTGCCGATTTACTGTCAGCCCAATATCCCCTCTCACTCGTCTTCCCCTTTTCTTCTTTCCCACATTTTCCTCTGTGTGTGTGTCTCTGTGTGTGTGTGTGTGTGTTGGTGTGTGTGTGTGCGTGTTTGTGTGTTGTGTGTGTGTGTGTGTGTGTGTGTGTGTGCGTGCGCGCGCATTACCTCTTTGTGTGTGTGATGTGTGTTCGTGCGTGGCGCGCGCATACCTGTGTGTGTGAGTGCGTGCGTGTGCGCGCATGTGTGTGTGTGTGTGTGTGTGTTTGTGTGTGTGTTGTGTGTGGGTGTGGTGTGTTGCAAGAAGCAGAGGAGAGAGAGAGGAGAGAGAGAGAGAGAGAGAGAGAGAGAGAAGGGATGGTGTTACAATTTAAATGGGGAGACCAAGAGAGGAGGAACTTTTCGCGAAAGACGTCATAGGGAATAATTACAAGCTGGAAGCCTCCTCTGTTGATTATCGCTTTTAGATCTCTGTATTTCAGTCAATGGAGTGCTGTTGTTGATTATTTGAAACATTTCGAGATAAGGCCTATGTTAGACTGTTAACCAGGTCTCCGTAAGTTGCTAGCACATTACCAAAGGTTCGCAGAATGTTGTAAAAGCTGATCGAATCACATTCACATAAACTTGTCGCGATTTCATTGGTTGAGCGTACCCGATATGCAGAATATTCTAGAAAAGAAATTGATCAAGTATGTTCGAGAATATCTTAGATAGATTACATAAAAAGGAGGAGAGCTGTGCGACTAGGGGGAGGGCAGAACAGAAGTGAGGTGGCTGAAGATTCGAGTCCTTGTCGAACACAGAAGTGTTCGAGTCTTTCACTGAGTTTGAGTCTAGTCGATAGTCGATGAAAAGCAGAAATTGGCTGCTGCATGTACGATGGAGTTTCCTGTGCGACTTATTGAACCTCAAGGTCGGTTTGATTGCTGTTTGTAGTTTCCTATCTTCTTCAACGTTTGTCAATAAAAGGATCCTCTTCGTTTCAGTACCGACCTATCACAGGATCTACAACGAACTCTTACAAGCTATTAAACTACCTGTACATGTTCGCTCACCTTGTACTGAGGGAAGTCAGCGGTCCATAGCATGTAACAGATGGAAGGGCTCTCTCTCTCTCTCTCCTCTCTCTCTCTCTCTCTCTCTCTCTTCTCTCTCTCACACACACACACACACACACACCACATGCACACACAGAAAGATAAACGTACGCGCGCGCACGAGCACGCAGACACACACACACACACACACACACACACACACCCCACACACACACACACAGAGTTCAACAGAAAAACAAGGTGCAAGTTTAACAGTAACAGTACAAAAGATGCTCATTCAGTCTTCACACCAAACGTTCTGCAAGCAGTTCTGCAAGTCTTTGAGCGCAAATCTTTCATGCATTCAGGAAATCTTTGAACATCACTTCACAACCCTAGAGTTATAAATCGCTAAACAGACTGACAGTGCAGTTTCAAAACGGAGTGACTGAGGCGGAAAATGAAGCAAATTCAGGGGGGAAAAAAGAAAAGACGGACAGCGGCTTGATGACAAACATGGCGTCGGGGTGGAGGAATGTGACAAGTAAGGATAGAGTAAGAAAGACATGTTGAAGAGAGAGAGGAAGAGACAGACAGACAGACAGACAGAGGACGGCGTTGAGAGTAGGGGACAGGAGTAGGTAAATGGGAATTGTTGCTGGAAGCAGCAGGAAGTAGTGGGGTGGGGGTGGTGTGTGTGTTTGTGTGTGGGGGGGGGGGGGGGGTGGGGGGGGGGGGGGGGGGGGGGGGGGGGACAGAGATGAGCAGAGATAGGTACAGTGGACAGGGAGAAGAGAGAAAGAAAAAAAAAGTTTTATGTGAACCTGCAGAGTCATCGATTTTGGGGAAGTGGCAAACGATCAATGCGTTACCTACACAGCTTGCGTAAAGTGCGAAAGACTAAGTGTATACCCGAGAGTAAAGCTGCCGACGGAGTCTTCTTACCAAATCAGAAGACGACACTATTTTTGGGTGTACGGGGGACAAAAATCAATGGCTGAACATAATTTGAAAAGATTTGCTTTTGACCTCTGCCCCCTTTAAAAGCAACACGCTCTTGTTCGTATAAGAGGATGAACATGATTTTACACAGCAAGAAGCTACAGAAAAAACAAAAAAAAAAAAAAACAGTTTTCTGTTCAAATCCATTTTTGTTTTTCATTGCTATCATTTCTTTTTACATGAACATGTCGGGCTACTTTCCTTGCAGTTTTGTCGGCATTCACCTTTTGGTCTAACTAACAGGGGGCCGGAATAGCTCCAGTGGTAGAGCGCCGGACTCGTAATCTTGGGGTTGCGGGTTCGAATCTCTGCCGTGCCGTTTCAGTACAGGGTGATTTTTCCTCGGAGTTAACATTAGTTCTGACTCCAGTTTCCATACAGTCCTTCGAATGAGACTATAAACCGAAGTTCCGTGTGTGAACGCACGCATAACCTCTTGCAATACCCGTAAAATCCCATCACCACTTTTCGGAAGAGAAAGCCAGTTTTGGCCGTTGGTATGGAATGATCACGTTACGCATAGCATGCATCTTCCCGGAAGCTGGAGTATGGCTGCCTTAATGGCAGGATAAAAAAAAAACGGCTATACAAAACAAAACTCCACTCCCGTTGTTGGATAGAAGGGATTAATAATTGCCCTGTCTATACAGGGAGTGTCCGCAGGAGTTTCAGCCTGCGTACGCATAAGAAGAAGAATAAGAAAAGAAGAAGAAAGTCCAACTAATTTTTCAAATTTATCAAATCCCTGTTTAAGATCGCATCGTGTTCATTTTCACCGGGAATCCTCCAGATTGTTGGACAATCACAAACTAAAAAGACACAAGAAAAGCAGAAAAAAACGAGACAACTCTGCCACACGTAGGATTTCTATTAGCTAAAGAAGGGGGAACACACATGGAGAACTGTAACCGGACAACGGCAGCACTGGAATCTTCAATCGGGAGCAGGTCTTAATCGCTGGTTATTATCGCTCATAGCGAGTGACGAGGACAGCTGATGGCTCGGAGCCGAGAAACGACCGCCCTCCTCACACGTCCGTATAACCCGCCAGCATGGCGTATAGCACACACAGCCTGACCAGTAGCTACTCTCGACAAATTGCAGACAGGAGAAGGTAGAGAGTGGAGGGGGTGAAGAGACGATAGGGGGAAAGGGGTGGGGGGGTGGATGGAGGGAGATGGGGGAGGGAAGGAGGGGAGTAGCAGACAATTGGATCCTCAGTTTTTTTTAGGGGTTTTCCGGTTCGATTCCCTGGAAAAGCTTGACGGTGACGTGCGGGGAGGGATGCTCCCGATCTTCCAGGTCACCTACGTGCAGACTTAGCACTCCCCCCCCCCCCTCCACCCCTCTCTCTCAATTCCCAGCCCCCTCTACCCTCCCCCTGCTCTCCCCTCATGTTTTTCGCACGCACAAGATCACAGATACGCACACTTAAAGATCCCTGAAAACCCGGTCAGCGTTCCGGGAGCGAGAGATTCAGAGGCTGGGGGCCAGTTTCCTTCTGTCCTCTCTCTTTTTGTTTTTCACTCTGTCTGGGTGCTAAACATCTGGACGAATCGCTTGAGCGTCCGGTGAACGAGGCGCTCCTTTACGCGCAATCCTCGACAACAAGAGAAGACAGCACAGACTCAAATTTCATTAAAAAAAATCTACTTTAAGGGTCAGACGCAAGAGTGCCCATGTTGACACAAGGGAAGAAAAAATGTGGCATTGTACTGCTTGAGATGAAGAGATCCCCCCCCCCCCGCCCCCCCACCCCGGTTAAAGCAGCCCGAGTTTTGCACATAGAAATTAAATTATCATGATGAAATTAATCATAATGATTCTGTTACAAAACTCTCCTTGCAACTTGTCCACGAGAAGACACCGAATTGTACACACCAGACAAAAACGACAGAGAGAATCATGTGCGTAATGATCCTGTGCGGTGATTTCCTTCCCCTTTGGCAGGACCAAGTCTTTCCCTTGTGCGGCAAGTTTCGCTGGATCGCCGTGGTTGCAATCTCAAGAGGTGGGTCCGCTCACATCACACCTAATCCTCGGCGTTACGCAATTAGTGTCGTCAGTAGAGGACTTTTGGATGATGTCGCTGCACATGCTGTCACAATACCCCCCCCCCCCCCCCCCCCCCAACCCAGCGCCAAATGAAAATATTGGTGTGTTTTGGGAGGAGACCGACCTTCAGCCCCTCCCCATCTCCCAACACCTCTTCCAACATTTGAAGCAAAACAATACGGACGTTATGTAATTGTGCGTTTCCCCCCAACCTTTACATCCACCCCACCTGCTCGCCTTGACCAACCTGTGCAGTGATTAGAAAGGTCCTGTCAAGATTTGGAAATGACAGCATCCTCCCATTCAACCTTGTGCACCTCTCCCCCTCTAATCAAAAATTTGAAAGAGGGTCTTGTCCTCCTAATCTCCCTCCCAAATCGTTGTACAAAAATCTGGAAGACACTACCTGGTGTTTAAGCCAGTTAAGGTTTCCACTCACCGCCCTCCCTTTAGCCCCCCCCCCCTCCCCTCCACCCCCACCCATTGCAAAATACGTTCGACGCCATGGGATAGGCTGGGATTCTCATCTTATGTCAGTGCCTTTTCATGTGCACAGAAATTGAAGACATCCCCCCCCCCCCCCCCCAACAAAAAGATGAAGGAGAAAAACACTGATAGTGATGATAATAAGGGTATTCTCAACACACACACACACACACACACACACACACCACACACACACACACACACACACATATATATATATATATATAAAGTTTTGCATCTCACTCTTATACAAAGCTCATCGAGATAGTTTTACATCTCTGCTCTTACTTTGAAATATTTGTTGTTCTCTGCACTTACTTAGACGCTCCCGCGTCTTGCGACGCAATGAGGCAGTGTGTACTTGCGTACTGCAAACTGGCGATAAGATCGAAAAGCAAGGCTTAGCAGGTCAAATCATGGTTACCGCGAGATACACCCTCATACACAGTAGTAGACGGGACAAGGAATGATGTCTTCGTCTTTCCACTGTTTGGATCGCCATCGCTCATATTGAAGGCACTGATCTCTTCCCGGTTGATATGATTCATTTGTGTCTGCCTCCTGTTCCCGGGTTTATGGTCAGCTCTTCACACTTAACAGGTGATGGTGTCAAATTATCAAGTTTAAGTGCCCCCCACGGTGCGTGGTTTATGGACAAAGACTACACGCAGGCAGGAGGCCGACCTCATTGAATAGAAACAAGAAGAATTCAGCATATGTTTTTACCTGAGAGGGCAGCCCAGCCAGTTGAACTGGTCTCTCGCCCGAAAAAGACGTTAGTTGCCTGCGCGAGTGAATGGAAGTCTGACAGAGGCGAAAAGTGGGGAACACGAGGCGAGTTATTGTTCCTTCTCCCTCTTACGTTCTTTGTCTCACGGAAATGGTATGGTTGCTCACAAGCGTTGAAAAGAAGCATTCACCTACCACAATACAAACTCGTTCTGGAGCCACAATCATCGAGCATACCTTTTATTTTAAAGCAGGGAAGTACAAAGGGGAGAGTTTGCATATTTTTCAGCATTTCGCCAAGTCTTGATTAGCACTACTTTACATATTACGACTTCTCTTTCCCTTCTGTATACATGAACAAAATGCTAACGAAGACTCCTACCAATAAATCAAACAAATGCCTTGTTAATTCAATGCCTAAAAACATGTTGAATGCTCTAAACCGAAGTCTCAGACTACAGTCTGAGTCACAATGACCTTTCGCTCTTCTTTTGTTTCATTTAACACGCCTTTCTTCTTGAACAGCATGGTATTTGTCACAGCTTCGAATGGTGATAGATTCTTGTGCATTTAACTTACAGTGAAACTGATGATAATTTTTAACTTGCATTGCTTGCACACCACAGGAAAACGGACCAACGAAACCCTCATTCCCTTGATTCAAACTGCATCAGTCTTGATGCCTTAATTAAAAAAAAGAAAAAAGAAACGTTTTTCGAAAAAGTGTAAACGGTAAATCCAGCCCGTGTTTCCACGGAGGGAGCAAATTGCTGTATTGATGCACAATACACTATCCTTTTTGCTTGACAGCAAATATGATTAACTTTGTAATTGCCACTGTGCTTGCATGAGCCACTCGTTAACTGTCAACATGCATCTATAATACAGAGTATAAACACCAGAAAACAAACAAACAAAAAAAAACAAAAAAAACACACAAAAAAAACAAAAAAAAACAAAAAACGGAACGAGTAAAAAAAAAACACACTAAGAATCAATAGTCCAACATAGAGGTCAACTGAAAACTTCTGCGTAATCAGCACGATGCTTCAGATCAGATCACTATTAATCTGTTACTCCACCTTGTTTGGGTTGCACGTATAAGGCGAGATTTATTTTACATCCTGTAGCCAGATGCGTGCAAAGAAAACCTGTTCCTGAACCAGGTCCGGATAGAATCGAACGAGGAGCAGTTGTCCTGCTCCATTAGTCGCCCCATGACTGGTGAGGTTGCAGCTGTTGGTTGTTCCCTTCGTGGTGAAATGGTTCGATCCCGGTATAGCCGCGCCCTTGTGTCGCCCGGTTCCAGTTCCCCAAACTCACTCGCTGGGTTGTTCAGTATGGGTCCATATGACCCAGTGGAGTCAGTTCGGGTACAACCGCACTTGTTTACCTCTCCCTTGATTGACATTGTGGTCAGTGACCATGTTCTTTGGACTGGGCAATCGAGACAGGTGTAGTGTGGCTCACTTTTGCAGTTTGTGCAGAGTCAACGCTTGACATGCGTGTCCTGTGACGGAGATCATTATTTCGCTGCTTATGGAATACGTCTTCTGCTCAGTCCCTGCACTCCCTTATGAACATCAATGAGGGGAATTTTTCTTGCCATGAAGAAGACCCCAAAGTTCGAGATGGCCGCCCGACCATCTCTGGAACCCAGCTGCGTTTCATGAGTTGAGGGATACGGAGCACGGACACCCTCGATGGTTGGAACGAAATATTTGTACCACACCGTATCATCCCCGATTCGGGTCAGTTCTGCCAGACATGTCTTCTGTCGTTGATATCCACCCTATCACCGCTAATCAAATTCTGATAGAACGACACGCCAACAAACAAATACACAACACAAACATTACAAAACAACTTCACAAATTGCAGCAGATGTTACTACACACGCACGCGCACACACACACCCAACACACACACACACACACACATACCCACCACAAACACACACACACACACACAGAGAGAGGAGAGATAGAGAGAGAGAGACGAGAGAGAGATTAGAGAGGACCGACCGACCCGACAGACAGACAGACAGAGGAACACAGACCGTCAGTGTAAGGCGCAACGGTAAAACTGCATCGATCGTGGAAACATACCATGTACCCCCAGTCCCTCCTCTGCTGTCAACACCTGCTTGCAAGCAACTTGTCCAGTGGGCAGATGTTGGGACTCAACAACCAATCTGAGTCGTATCGAATCAAGGTAATGCTCTCTCTCTCTCTCTCTCTCTCTCTCTCTCTCTCTCTCTCTCTCTCTCTCTCTCTCTCTCTCTCTCTCTGTGCGTGCGCGCGAGTCTGTGTGTATGTGTGCGTCTTTTGTGACGTGTGTTTCCTGCGCGCGCGCGTATGTGTGTGTGAGTGAGTGTGTGTGTGTGTGAGTGTGTGTGTGTGTGTGTGTGTGTGTGTGTGTGTGTGTGTGTGTGTGTGTGTGTGTAAATGCGCGCGCGCACGTTCAAATGCCACTTTTCTTTTGTATAGCAAACAAAACTTGCCTATGTGATGAACACACAAGACACATAACGTTTATGATGAAGGTCAAGTCTCTGACTTCTTATCCTACCCTCTCCTCCCAGGCTCTGCTCATCCTCTCTTCCCTCCCCCCTCCCCCCTCACTCCCCATTCACTCACTCCACTCCACTTCCACAGGTGCACCTTTCTCAAAACTCTCCAAAGTAACTGTGCAATAAATTTTCAAACTGACTCTCCAAAATGCGAAACTCCATGAAAGAGAAGACTAGACTTTCACGACAATATTGACGTATCAAGCAACCCTGGAACGACATCAGACAGAGATTATGTGACATTAAGTAAGTCAGGGGAGTGAGGGAACCAGCGATTGAACTACAGGTGCATGGCACGGATCAATGACACTGAGTTGTGACTGATGGCAAATCGATGGCAGGAGGACACTACGGCCACACGATATTACCATGATTGATCAGTGGCACTAGTTGATCTCGGGGTGAGGATCTTTAAACACAGAAAATACAGGGACATGGAAGGGTCAATATATTCCTCGGTCCACAACGTGGATTTCTTTTTTCTTCTGTTACAACAAACCGGTCGATTTGCTTTAAGGACTTTTATGAGAAATATTCCTCGCTGAGGACGGACATTATGCTAGAGTAATGAATCAAACGCGAGCAGAAGAGTTTTATTCTGGAGCTCATGCTGATTTATGACAAAATCATTATTCGTGAACGATCTTTCCCACACACCAGTACATCACTCGCTCCGTTCTCCCTGACCTGCGCAGTGTACTGAACAGATGAGCTTGAAACTCGTTTTTCCTCTCTTTCCCATGACTTCGTGTTTGGTGACATTGATCAGGATTTCCAACAGACTTTTGTAAAGGCCTCTAATTACTGAACAGGTAAGAAGACTTGTCATTCATTGCCAGAGAAACAAATGTCGCGAGCATCTTTTAACAAACAGTAACGTCCTGTATCTCGCACATTTGTAGTCTCCCTTGGCACTAAAAGTCTTGGCAAATGTGTTTTCCAGTGTTCTGTTTGCGTGTCCACCTTAAGCGTTATCAGCCCACAACCGACCCACAGCTCCACCTTTTCCCCCCACAGTCGCAGGAACATTCGCAAGTCGTTTCAACCGAGCACGAGGGTTTCTCGTGTTTCACGGGCTGTTTTCGTTGGTTTATGTCCTATCCACCTGGATACTTGTCTTTTCGTCCTAGAAGTTTCGCCTAACTGCGGTCATTTCGCCTGGAAGACAATATTCATTTTCCTTGTCACAGAACCTCCACTTACCAAGTTAATGCTCGCTAAAAAAGCAAGCTGTTCTTCACTTTTCTTTTACATTTCTATCCTTTTCTTTCTTTTAAGCAAGGTGATTATACTTCTGGTACAATTTTGGTTCAGTTTTGAATGTTGTTTTCATCTGCTTCACTGTGTTTGTGAATGTCTTTTTTCTCTCTTATTCGTGCTTGGTGAAAAGTCACAAACGATCAGTATTCAACAAATGTGGGATGGGGTGGAGTTTTCAGCATTCATACTACAGACTTGAATTCCAAAACAGAGTTTTCCCACTCTGGAACGCTGGCAATGCTTTCTTTCATAGAACTAAAATTCAGAGTCTTTTTTTTTTATAATACTAAACTTGAATAAATGCATGTCCTGATTTGAATTGACTTTTGACACAACGCACACACACACACACACACACACACACACACACAACATGCACGCGCGCGCACGCACGCACACACACGCACACACAGATACAGAGAGATAGAGAGAGAGAGAGAGAGAGGGAGAAGAGAGAGAGAAGAGAGAGATGCTAACCTAAATTGTTAGGCGAAATAAAAGTTCCTTTTGGACGCTGACCATGAAACGAAGAAAATTAAATTATATGACATTACCAATAGCCAATCTTGGTCTACTCTTCTGATTAACGACGTTAGTTTCTAATTACAAAGAATAGTTTATCTATTAGTTAAAAATTTAAACATATCTTGTTACAAATGTTCAAATCTGAATATTTTCTAAGACTGGTTTTCTTCAACACAGTGTCAAGTTGATTGTCTCCTCCTTTTGCAGCCTGAAAGAATGTATCAAAACATTACTGAATGTTCAACAGAGCTTGGCCGCATTACATAGACTGCTGTCATTTGTAATCTAAAAGCGTTTCACGTATATGCCGAAACGGTAACGATTACATCTGACCGCAGGTATTAATTTCTATCTTGTAGTGAAGACTTACGGTAAAGTAAGTATTCAGGGAACGATATGCCTTTCCCATAATCTTTCATGAGATTTATTTAAGCATTCCTGACCTATACATTATATTAAACGGACGAGTTTTAAATCTCATTTTCTGTTTTTTACTATGGCTTCGTGGTCGGGGAAATCTCTCTCGTCTTTTCGACTGTTGTGTGAGCTCTAATTACTGGTCAGGTCGAACATTCGTCGTTTCATTGCTTCCCCCAAAACCATTTTGAACATGCTCAAGTCTTATCTCTTGCCAATAATTTGTGACGTTCATGCAGTGCCTCTCAGCATTACACGTCATATGATACAGTACAACGTGGTGCGGTGTTGTGTTTTTTAATTTCCACCTCAGGCGCCATCTGCCCACAACTCGCTCACACTCGTTCTTTTCCTTCTCGCGCTGTCCGCTCTAACCGTGCACGTGAGTTTTCTCGTGTTGCACGAGCTGTTTTTCTACTTTTTGGTCCATGTCCCCCCCCACGTTGCGTCTTCACTGAACCAGGCGGCAACCAAGTGCAATGCAAACTGGGCACTAATTTTGAGAACGTTTTACAGCTGTCGGCGAACCACCTTACTCGTGTGGTTTTGGAATTGTAAACTGTCCTCGCACATTTCAGGAAAGCACCGGGTGATTCCACAAAGCCTGAAAGTTGAAAAATACGTGGACCGTAGATCTTACGTAATATCAGAAACAATTAAAACAAACAAAACGTTTAGGTAATACAGTCGCTGGTTAGTCTCTTATCTGTTTATAATCTAGTGAATCTTCCGGACAAAGAAATAATGCTGTCTCTGGGGGCTACACGACGGAAGGAAAAAAATCTTGTGTGCCAGTATTTCATTTCGTTTCCTTGCTCCCTGAAATAACGTCTTCTGAGTGGTAATTATTTGGCAAATGCTACTTCTATTTTTGAATAGCTACATTTTATGCGATCTGCTTACAGAGTGTCAAGTTATTCCTGCCAATGAGATGATATTATTTTTAGTGTTATGGGGACAAAGTAATGAGTGAACGTAATTTGAAAATATCATGTTCCTCTCTGATCTCCAGGCACTTAGGACAATGTTACCTTTCTGCTCTTGAAGAAGCAGGTTTAAGCGGAAAAAAAGCTGAGTATCAAACTAGACTGTTTACTGCCAGTTTTTTCGTCACTTCTCGGTTATCTGTAAATCTTAATGAATATGTCAAGCTTTATGATTTGTCGAATTCTGTAAACTTCTTTGCGATAGGAAAAAGGGCTAGCAGCATACAGCTATTGATTATCACACACACACACACACACACACACACACACACACACACACACTCAAGTGCACGCATGCACAGGGTCTTGACATGAGATTTGACGGCTTGTCATAAAGTCACATATTGCACAGGTTGAAGGGCCGTACGTTTCTGTTGAAATTGCTTGCTTATGTCAGACCGATCGAACACGCCTTGAAGCGAGAAAGACAAAGATGAGTAATGGGGAGGGGAATTCAAGCCTCAGACTCGAATTTGACACATCATCCGGGCAGGTGGGAAGGAGAATCATCATCTGGGCAGGTGGGAAGGAGAATCATCATCGGGGCGCGCGGGCAGGTGGGAAGAACAATCATCATCCGGGCAGGTGGAAGGAGAATCATCATCCAGGCAGGTGGGAAGAACAATCATCATCCGGGCAGGTGGGAAGGAGAATCATCATCCGGGCAGGTGGGAAGGAGAATCATCATCCGCGCAGGTGGGAAGGAGAATCATCATCCGGCAGGTGGGAAGGAGAATCATCATCCGGGCAGGTGGGAAGGAGGGGTGGGGCAGTGAAGAAGGGAACATGGGGTGTGCCGGGAGCTGGGGGGGGGGGGGGGGGGGAGTGGATGTGGTGTTACTGTATGTATTCCCCAGGGAATGTTTTGGCACCTACTCCAGATTTTACGGACCCCCAACTCCACTCGGTTTTCCTTCTATCCACCCTCTTCTCCCACACACACACACACACACACACACACATGCGCACGCGCTCAATATTTCATTTCCCGATATCCCTTGTTGACAATGATAGATTTCAGAAAATGACATAGTCGGTAACAGGATGTAACGCACGATTTGCATCAAAAAGCTATGTTAAATGTTACCATTCATTTACAGGCATGAAAATGTGCCACAGAATCCTGCGAGTGTTAATGAATCTACTTACATTAATTAAAACCCGTTTATTGCCAGCAAATCACAAAATGAGAATACAGACTGGGGACAACAATATACGTCGGATTACAATTATTTATACACATCAGAAAATGGGGACACGCCATGATAAAAGTAAAAGTTATATCCATAAGTATTCACGGGCGGACCAGTGTTTGAACTTATACATTGTTTTAATGGGCTGTTGTCACAGAGGTTGACAGCAGCTTGCACATAGTATGTGGAGTGCAGAGGAGAGGGGGGTTGCTCCTCTGTCACATTCAGTTGTGCACCGCCCGTGTGGATCATGCATCCCCTCAGTAAAACCGTCACATAGGTGTAGTGTGAGAGGGAAGAGTTAGACCTGGATGAAGGGTGTGTGGGAAGTGTCTTGCACGTGTTCTGTGCGTACAGTGTGTTGTTAATGCTTAGCGTGGGTTGAATGTGAGTATGTGTTTTATGTAGGGTGGAGGGAGAACCTTCTTCGCTATGCCAGTGTTCGGCGCTCTCATTCTTTTTGCTTTTGCTTTTCCGGTAAGAGGCCACGTCCTCCGTTGGTAGCCATATTTGTTTTTCCACTTCGTCGTGGAGAGTTGCGGAACCGGGCCGGAACCCTTCGCTGGGCGGAAGGCAGTCCGCTGAACTTGGGAAGGATCTCAATCCTTGGGCTACCAACAACATTCTTCCGAGTCGTCCCAGACTCTCACTTCTTCATTGGGGGTGGCGCATCTACTGGTGGGGCTTTGGGCTCTTCGCTGAGTGAAGCTTGCCAGTAGCTCTCTCTTTTGTCTTCACCCGCCGTTCTGGTAAATATATATATGTATAAATATGGTGTTGTATTCTCGTTGGGTTGGAGAGCTTGTACGCCAAAATGGGATTGGTATTTATTCGGTCAATACGTATTTAAGTGGCATTGAGGTCATTTATTTTAAGTTGGATGTTTAGTAATGGCTCTGTTTGGGGAGCTACTTGTAGACTTGACATATGTATCTAGTTCTGTCTTGAAGTCGGTCATATTTGGATAAATGTTGGAGTCGGGATATTCCGGAAGCGATACTTCAAGGATTGAAGCAAATGTTTATTTTATTTTTTATTTTTTTTTTTTTTTTTAAACATCAAGTCGGGTCCGGAACGGAACGAGTTGCCGCCGACTAACATTCAGTCGACTAGCGGAGATTTCCGATGTGGCGCTCCCGCCATAGGTCCCGCTCCCTCTTGTTTTTGTTGTCTCTGTCATTTTTTTTTTTTTATTAGTTTTTTTATGCAAGTATGTTGTAAATAATATGGAAGAATGAATGAGTTTTATGAATTTCATCTGGCATTAATTCAAAATGTAATGTGAACTTCCAAGAGTTTATTGTATTGTAATTTGTAATGTGAATGAGACGAAATTTAGAATTGTAGTAAAGGAAAACAATGAAATGAGGAAAACAACAAGATTGAAGATAGATGAAACCAAAAGAAACACAATTGTATTGTAAAAGTTTTGTTTTTCCTTTGAATTCTTTAAATTGTACGTACACGGTCCACACATGCCCTGCATTCACACACATAATCCACAAATATCATGATTATGCGGTGAGGGACTGACATCCGCCGCAGGGCGTTCCTTTTCGTTTCTTGGGGAGACAGGTCACAGTTTCTGACGTTGGGCGACCTGGAGGATGGTCCCAGAGTGGGGGATACCGGAGCCGAGCCAGAGGAGTGCTGGAGGAGTCCGGCGCAAAGAGGAATCTTCTAGACGCCAGTGAAGAGAACAGCCAGTCTTGCTCCAGAGATCCAGTCAGCGGGACAGTCGTCAACAACTCAGTTATGTGGCAAGTGTGTGTGGTGGTGTATGGGCTGTGGATTTGTGTGCGTGCGCTAGTGTGATCTAATGTATATTGTTATGCCCTGTTTGTTGTATTAGTTTGTTTCTCCCCCTTCCTCTTCTATTTGTGGGGGTAGCTTTAGTTGGTAATAGGTTGGGTGGCAGTGGGATCCGGGTGGTGGTGTTTTTTTTTAGGGCTCCCCTCTATCGGATTATTTTGTCCCTTAGCGATAAGTTAGCTCCTGATAGGATCTGCACTCTTCTTTGTCTTTTTTTTTTCTTTGAAGTTATTCTTTTCCTGTCTTTCCTCCCTCTTCTTTTGATAGGTGCCCCATTCCATAAATGGAGTGTATGTGTGAGTGATTGGATGCTTGATATGTTTGGGTAAATTGTATATATCTAAAATTTAATAAATATTGTTTTGTTCCGTACCTCCTGGAGTGGTCTGGACAGAAGGATAAGCCAAGAGAAATGTGGTAACCAAGGAGTTGAAAAAGAGAATGCCCTGAGAGTCCAGCAAGACCAACAGGGGCAGTAGACTACTGGAAAATGCATTCCAAAGAAGTCTCAGATGGAATAACATATGGCAGATGGCACCTCTTGGAACCAGCGTCTTCCTCAGATATGTGTATGACCTCCTGCCCTCGAATTCAAACCAAGTGAATTGGGGAGAAATCCGATGACCTCCCGTGTCCAGTCTGTCACGAGCAGTAAAACATACCTTAAGTTCATGACAAGCAGTGCTGACCTAGGGAAGATGAACATGGAAACATAAGCGCTTAAGGAGATTGCACCTGCGCTTAGAATCGCCAGAAGAAACACTACGCCGCCAGAAGCTTCAGCAACGACATTCTACAAGACAGGAGGACACAAATCATGGTCGTGGAACAGCTGCGATGTCAATAGCAAGGAAGCAGGCTTTAACAGATAGAGTGGATGGTTAAATGAAATGAATAGAACACTTCCAGAGAGGGCAAATCACCTAGAAATCACCGGGAAGTGCAGCATGTGACCGAACATTGCTCTCAGCGCAGGTTTATCGAAACAGCTCAAACTGCTATATTAATGTCAAACGGGAAACTGAAGGTAATGCAGACTTAAAGACTAAAAATCGTATTAACCATTCTTTGTAGCCGGGTGGACTGAAAAGCTCTCTCTCTCTCTCTCTCTCTCTCTCTCTCTCTATATATATATATATATATATATATATATATATATATAGAGAGAGAGAGAGAGAGAGAGAGAGAGAGAGAGAGAGATATAAATTGAAGTTCCATTCATCAAAGGCCGGGAAATTCACCCTTTCAAAACCGTTCTCCCGCTGCTTTGAGTGAAATATAGAGAAACGGTCAAATTCCAATATCTACAGGAATTTTCTTGTTCTTTCTTTCTTTCTTTTTCCTTCGTTTTGTTGTTTCAAATTCCGTGCCACTTTGGTGGTATTGCACCCGCACCGCTCGCTCCGGTTCTCCTCCTAGCCCACAGCCTAGTTTATGCCACCACAGTCCCGGCACCCGGCAGTCCACAGAGAACAGTCAATGTCAAGTCGTCATGAGGCAGCTCACAAGAGGAGACGCTGCACAGCCACTGGGTCAGCTCGGTGATGTTCAATGTACCTCTTCTGATCCAACATACATAGCATACCGTCTGCAGAGCCAACGAAATTAATCGCGTAGTCGCTTAGCCAGTATGAGTATGCTCCCACTCCCCTCCCCCCCCCCCCCTTCCCCCGCCGCCCCCTCCCGGGTGGTGCTACCACGTCTGTCCAACGACAATTCCTAAATTTGCCAATACCGGTGATCGCGAAAAAAAAAAAACTCTTCCAGAGGCAGAAAATCGAAAGTTAGGTCAACATGAGAGCAGAACATGATGGACCACAGAATCTGAGGCTTTTTTTTTTTTTTTTTACGCTGATCGATGAAGATGATGAAGATAATGCTACGGATCTCCATTCTGATCTGAGACTACCCAACAGGGCTACGTCAGTTAGGCCCGAGGGACACAGGCATCCGCAGTACTGGGCAAGGAATTTGAGCGACATTTTCATAGATGTATCGATTAAGTGAATAAAAAAAACAAAACAAAACAAAAACTATGTGGTCCCGATCTTCCGATTGATCTCATAGCAAACTCGGCTCTGCGTTGGAGCCGGTCGTGGTAGAAAATAAATAAATGGCTCTGATGGGAATTGATCTCATGACCTTCCCCATCCGGGAGTCCGTGACGCCGACCACTTTGCCACGGCGGGTGGTCGAAGGAGATTTCTGTTCTTCCACGATCGATTAGTCTTACAGCATCACGGCCCCAGTTGGTGCAGAAATCGAAAGTTGACGCTGGGCATGTTGTGGCGTCGTGCGTGTGTGTGTGTGTGTGTGTGTGTGTGTGTGTGTGTGTGTGTGTGTGTGTGTGTGTGTGTGTGTGTGTGTGTGTGTAAGCGCGCGAAACGCGTATGTGTGCAAGTGTGGACGCGTGCGCGTCCTGCTGTCGGTGAAAGGGTTAATAACTTTCAACCACTTCCCCTCCACCTTCTCCGCCACTCCCCTACCCTCTCTCTCTCTCTCTCTCTCTCTCTCTCTCTCTCTCTCTCTCAGAATTGTAACTCACTCTGTAGCTATGTTCATTTTTAAAGCACTAAAACGAAGAGAGGAACTGTTATCAGTTGACACACAAATGCCAGAGTAATTTCAGGAAGAACATTTTGTTATGCAAATATTTTCTTTCATAATTACTTGTATATGCGCCGAGCGCGTGTGTGTTTCACTTTTCTTCTTGACCTTATTGCAGATAGGTCGGTGGCCTTTTCAATTGAATTATTCGAATTTGAGTTTTTTGATCTCTCTCTCTCTCTCTCTCTCTCTCTCTCTCTCTCCCGACACAAACTTCAAAGCAATATTTTCCCTCTCTTTGCGCTTCAAACCCCAAGCATTCTTGTCCTCTGCATTTCCTGCTACGACGTTTTCTTCTTTTTTGAGACGGCGCGTTTGTTTCATACAGACGCTTTGTTACGTCAGTCAAAGAGTGTGCGTTCTGGCCCTCATCAGTTGAGCCTGTTCAGTTGGTGTGTCGGTTAATTCCACCTGCTGAACCGATTTGAACGGAACTTGGTGGAAAGACGCAAGGTAGCTCAAGACGGGCACGGGCAGTTCTGCTTTGGATGTAGATTAACGGGCAGATCCGGGTTTATTCTACCTTTGTACAGGCCTGGGGAAGACCAAGACAGACATGGCGAAGGAGTTACCGACGCAGAAGTGAAGGCCGCCGGAATGACGTGGGCCCAGCTGAAGAGGATCTCCCAAAAGCGTGTCCGCTGGAAGAGTGTGGTTGTGGCCCTATGTTCCCCAGGGAATTCAGAGGACTAAGCCACAGGCCTGGACTCTCTCTCTGTCGTGCCCTTGTTGATGTTTTGGAGTTGTTTTTGTTTTTGTTTTTTTTCGCCCAGGGTTGACACGTGTTTTTATCACCGCTTGACGACTTACACATGTGCGATTTCCCAATTTATGTCAGTAGAAGAGCATGTGACTTTTCGCAAAATGGCTTTTCGCTGGAAGCTTTTATTGCCCGAGAAAACAAGCTTCGACTTTAGCCGTGAGAAGGAGTAACCTTCCGATGGACCGGAATCGATGAACAGCTGTTTTGTTATTGATAGCAAATCTTTCGGTTGGAGTGTGCATGTTTGTGTAGGGCAAAGCTGAAAGTGTGGTTTAAAAGTAATTCAACATCATAACATTTCGGTTTAAAACAGGCTCTCTCTCTCTCTCTCTCTCTCTCTCTCTCTCTCTCCTCTCTCTCTCTCTCTCTCTCTCTCTCTCTGAAGTTGGAAAAAGATTATCGCATCTATCCATATTTCACCCCTTCCATAACAAGATGATCATTTATCATTGATATCTTTTCATTTTGGTTTCTGGCCGTCTTCAAGAGTGGTGATAACGTTCTCCTAATCTCCCTCACTCTGAAAGAAAAGTCTTCACCAATGATATTCTGGGTACCATTTAACTTCATATGCTGGTATTGTAAATAATTGTTGTTTTGTGATATTCTTAAGGGTACTTCTCTTCGTAACATAGTCCATATTTATAATACGTAGAGGGCTGTTAGTGATAACGTCAGCGGTGGTTAATGCAGAACTGGAATTGACTGCGTTGATGCGACTGGAAATGAAATTGTCAGTGATGGTGACTGTGTGAGTAGCAACGGGGGTTGTGTGACTGTAAATAAAACAAATCCTACCGTGCGACAGGTAACCGCATTGCTGACATTGAAACGGGTTGTAAGGGTGATTGTATGACTGGGGAATAAACGGAAATCGAAGCTGGCTGTATGACTCTACTTCACAACGTGCATGTGAAAGAGAGATAAAAGTAGTGGATCACATGCACGTGGGGTTGAAACATACTCTGGTGATGGTAATGAAAGTGGTAAGCCTATGATCGAGGGAAACGCGAGTAAATATAAAAATGATCATAAGCGTGGTAAGTTTTGTAAGAACAGTAGTGAGAAATCAAATGAAAATGAGGACAGTGTCCATGGTTATGAGCGATCATGTCATGAAAGTTATTTTGAGTGGTGTGAATGGAGATAGCTTTTGAGTCATAACTCTGGAAATGTGGATACTCTTCTGAATACTGTATTATTTCTACATTGAGGATGTGTCTATGGTCTGTACTCGAAACTGAACGATGCAAATTTCATCAACTTTGTTACATCCTTTCATCTTGTATCTCTTACGGAAATATTTGTAGAACCTTTTGAGGTTAACATTTTTAAAGATAATACACGTTTATCAAACCTGCGATAACATTGACAACGCAAGGGAGATGCTTCAGGGGGTATGACCGTCTTGGCGAGTACAGTCAGTGTTATCTACAATTTATGTTTGAAAAAAGAGTTTTTGGACTTCAACGAAAAATGCCCTGTTTCAGTGCACTATATGCCTCGAGATAACGCCCCGTATTAGTCATTGTACGGTCAGGGTAACGGAACAGATATGTTGGAGGAATGTGTCTAGGAGAAATCACTGCTTATAGATGATGCTGATCTATCATTATGCGGTGATATTAATATAAGGACTTCCGATATTTTCCATGAAATTTTTACACAATTGCGAACCCCACACTGACCATATTAAGGATGTAAGCAATGAAATATGGAACCGTTCCGAAGACACTGCACTAAATTCATATGGAAATAAAAACTACTCAACATGTGTATTGTGTTCGACTTATTTATTTGAAATCGTGCAAGTAATAATGGTGATCGTGAAGGTCGCTATACACACATTTCGGACTTGAGAAGCAAAGTCAGTGATTACGTACTTTCACCTGGAAACATGCTTATTTTATTATATTTTTTTTAATGATCGTTTTAACATGACGGGTTCTCGAAAGAATTGAATTGATCACTTACCCCTTCTCTGTTGTCTCTTCGAAAGCGAACAGAAAGAGAATGTATTACTGTCAGAGTGTAGTATTGTTAGAAAGGATTTCTATGCTAACCGTTTCACTCTTTCTATGAACTCGCATTATGTACATTAGAATCTTGATACGGCAGAAGTTCTTATATAGTAGGTTGTGAATAAATCTCTAGGCATGTTTAATCAGATTGCTAAAGAACAAAACTGGTAACATAAAAAAAATACTAGTAGACAAATAAGAGGGACTGGTTTGGTCATGGATGTATACAGATAAGTCAAAGAGAAGGATTGGTTCAATCATAATGTATACAGATAAGTCAAAGAGAAGGATTGGTTCAATCATGAATGTATACAGATAAGTCAAAGAGAAGGATTGGTTCGGTCATGGATGTATACAGATAAGTCAAAGAGAAGGATTGGTTCAATCATGAATGTATACAGAGAAGTCAAAGAGAAGGATTGGTTCAATCATGGATGTATACAGATAAGTCAAAGAGAAGGATTGGTTCAATCATGAATGTATACAGATAAGTCAAAGAGAAGGATTGGTTCGGTCATGGATGTATACAGATAAGTCAAATAGAAGGATTGGTTCGGTCATGGATGTATTACAGACAAGTCAAAGAGAAGGATTGGTTCAATCATGAATGTATACAGATAAGTCAAATAGAAGGATTGGTTCGGTCATGGATGTATACAGATAAGTCAAATAGAAGGATTGGTTCGGCCATGGATGTATACAGATAAGTCAAAGAGAAGGATTGGTTCAATCATGAATGTATACAGAGAAGTCAAAGAGAAGGATTGGTTCGGTCATGGATGTATACAGATAAGTCAAAGAGAAGGATTGGTTCAATTATGATGTATACAGATAAGTCAAATAGAAGGATTGGTTCGGTCAAGAATGTTTACAGACAAGATGTGGAGTGAGAAGACTGCCGAGAAGATTTAGAAAAAAAGCTTAGAAAACAACTTTGCACCGCAAGATGAGTGAGTGAGTTCTTTAATTTAGAGTCTGTTCACACTTGCTAATATTAGATATTAAAATAAAGGAGAGGGGAAGGGGGGCGTTTATAGAAAAAAAATCTATATTAATTTGATGCATGGAAAACACTTTTGCTATTTGCACAATTTCTGGTTTGTGGATAACTGTTTTGATAGAATCATGTACAGTCACATCCACGTTCAATTCTTCATATAATGAAGTTAATATGGAACACTGACAGAAGATTCGAACAATCGCATGTTACATTTTGGGAAAATTTGGTTTTCCACGAATTCCGTCGAAGCTTGTATAGTAAAGATGACAAATATCGTGGACATGATTAGATTTTATGCTTCTCTGGAAGGTGTCCCACTGTTAACGCATTTTTCTAATAACGAATTACTTTCTTGAACATCAAGTTTTGAATTACTCTCAGGTGTTTTTTTCTTAACGCACCATCTCTAGCTAATTTATCTGCTGTTTCATTACCAAATGTATCACAGTGTGATGGAATTCAGCAAAAAGGTACCCCAATTCCGTTCCACATAATAACATGTATATATAATGTCTTATTTCAAAAAGTAAGTCCTTCCTTATTTTTGATTCCCACTTTTGCAAGCTTTAAAGAACTGACTTGGAACCAACGCAAAAAAAAAAGTATATTATGGACAGTGGACAGCAGTGTTATTGTCACACATAAAAGTCAACACCAGAAGAATAACATACAGTTCTGCCGTAAATATGGAGATCCTTTCCCTAGATAAAAGAATCTACAAATCTTCAGCAATGGAATAACAAAACCAGACCCCTGCATATGAGTCTAAAACGGAACCATCTGTAAAACTTTTCAAATGAAAATGAAGAGTGTCCATGATTATGAGCGATCATGTTATGAAAGTTATTTGAGTGGTGTGGATGGAGATACGTTTTTTTTTCTAGTGATAACTCTGGAAATATCGTAATGCACATATCAAATACACCGCAAGATGTAATGATGTTATAAAACAATTAAAGAAAACGGGAAAAAAAACACACAACGATTCGTTTGTAAATGAATGGGTCAACTCTGTGAAAAGTCAAAAGGACCTCTGGGACACAGTGCATAAGACTTTGAAAAGGAAATCCCAGCCCTAAAAGGATATATCTGTGATTGAATGGTTCGATAATTTCAAAACTGTTTTAGAAGAAAAAGTCGAAGAAATAACTGAAAACAGCTTCGGTGAAGACAGTGACGACAACCTGGACAGGCTGATCTCTAAAGAAGTTTTACGAGTCATTGAAAAACTGAAGAATGGCAAAGCCTACTGCTCCAGGTAGACTTATATGTGACTTTAACAAAAATCCTTGTAAGTCAGTTTTTAATTTCCTAACAACACTGTTTATTTATTTGAAAATGGTGTGGGCAGCAGAGTTGAAATAACGTCCATCACGGCTATGGTGACCGGGAAAGAAGAGTAGGCCGAGGGACGTCGTTAACGACGACGACACAACTAGAGGGGCAAAGTCGGTGAACGTCTGTCACGACAACAGCGACCATGGGGATCTGAGGAACATCCATCAGGACGTCAGCACTGAAGCGAAACCTGCCAACCCCTGATGTACATCACCATTTACTATCGACATCTCTCGGTCCAGGCACACCCTCTCCATCCACTTCCAAGGTCTGCACCAGTCTCACAGCTAACCACAAAATAAATTGAATCCATTAAGAAGCCCAACTGAGGCGATCAAACAATCCCAAATCAGGACCGAGTCGAATACCGGGCCACATTCCACTGATGCGATGAAACGATCGCCAATCATGGTCTGCGCGTAAACCAGTCGAATTATTTTCGGACAGGATTGACATTGGAAATACGATTCATCTTGAATTTTTTTTTTGTCCCATCGTAGATACGAGTGATCATCTTATCGTGCAGCAAATATTCGTACGTATCCTAGCTGTATGAATAATATATGCATAGAAACATGCAATTCGTATTACTCGTCATAAGAATTAGCATATAAAGATGTGTCACAAGCAGGCGTGTAGACACTGGGAAAAGTGCATGTGACAGTAAACACGGTGTGCCGCGTGATGGATCACCAGTCTTGTGGCGGACAACATGAGACTTGATACAATTAGAACCACATCGCTTAATTCGCTTCCTTGTTGTGCTGCCCCTAAGGTTTTATTCAAAGACAATCGTAAATGGATGTCCGTTTTAGATTGGGCTAGTGCGATTTAAAGCTGATCTATGTCCCGGACAAGACAGGGATTTGAAATGAAAAGCAAAACAAAAAACAAAACAAAAAAAAAAAAGAGAGAGAAGCTAGCAGATTTCAGTGCCAAGGACTGTGTGATAAAGAACCACGAAAGTTAAGCTAACTACGCACCAAAAGCACTTAAAAAGAACTCTAATCAGACAGTTGCTCAATTCAACAGGCACATGCACGTATAAACCAACACATCCACTCTGTGAGATATGAACCTTTGAACACAAAATGTGCTTGGCTATTTTACAGGCGAAAGCACGAATGCTGGCAGCATCCCGCTACCCCCGTGACATTTCCCAACGAAGTAGCAAAGGCTGGATAGGGAACTCGGACCCAAAATGCCATAAAGAAATCAGAAAAAACAAAGGCAATCAACAGACAAAGAATTTCTGAGCCTGATGCTTGGGAATTCAAAAGAATTATTCCCTACATGTATACTGTTTACTTAATGATGATTTTTTTTAGCAACTTTTTTTTTTTTGTTACCGCACATTTTTTTAATTTAACTTTTCTATCCTTTGCTAGCCGTTTTGGGGGGTACTGTTGGATTCCATTTTGAACCCTTGGTGGTGAGAAGATCACAGAATTGTAGACTGTGGCATATTTCCATTTGATGCCAAGGGAGCAGAAACAGTCTACCGTGCCTCCTTGATGAGTCCAATCCAGCGGACGAAAGGCCATGAAACAGGCAACATGAATGGTTCTATCTTCAAATTGGGTTACAATGTTCCACATATGCTGCTAGTGAAAAACATATATTTTATAAAACATTTCCATGACTTTTCATTCTCATTTTCTTTTTTCCCGCATCCCTTCCCTTTTAAAAAAATCTTTTATTTATTTTTAAATTAATCTATGCCAAGTTATTAATTGATGAGAGAGGAATTGTTAGCCTGAACTTCTTTCCCCCTCTCTATTAAATTGTTCAAAAAAAATCTATCTACCTATCTATAAGTCATGTTGGGAGTCAAATATAGAACGCTTTTTATCTGTCCAGCTGTCGGAATCCAACAATTTTTTTTCCGAGTTAAAAATAATTTGAAAATAGATTTTAATAGCTGATGAATATGAATACAATACTTTAAATACAAGCGAAAAAAAAAAGCCAGATTTTTACACTGAACTGAACAGTTTGATTTAAAACGCTTCATATGGCAATATGATAAACAAAGCCAGTCAAAATAAGCGCAATGAAAGGTACTATTCTTACGAATGTTACCCTCTCAATTTGCGAACATTACTTCCTCTCTCTCTCTCTCTCTCTCTCTCTCTCTCTCTCTCTCTCTCTGTGTGTGTGTGTGTGTGTGTGTGTGTGTGTGTGCGTGCGTGCGTGCGCGCGCAATGTTTTTTGTGCTAAGTTTGAATGCTATAATTGCGCGTACGTGCGTGTGTGCATACGTGTGTTGAATGCTTGATTCGTAAAGATAAGTTAGGTAAGAAACGAAAAAGAAAAAAAGGAGGTAAAACAGCCCTTTCAAACGTAAAGAAACCATAGCTTTTGTTTCACAGGTCATACTGTTCCAGCAAAACACAGATTTTAGCAGCAGAAGCAAGGTGTGCTGAGCCGAAGCCATCGCAAAGGCAGTGCACCCATTTTCTACAGCTACCCTGGCTCCGTTCTATGTCTCCTATGGGCCTTCTCTTCACTTGAGAAAATACCAACCAGGTATAAACAAACAACAAACAAACAAACAAAAAAAGCTGAGAATTCTTGTCACCGTATCTGAGAGGCATTTCATGTTTGAAGTGTGGCTTCGCGGCTTTACATTGCTGTCAGGTCCAATCCGTCCTTTTGCCGCTACACTGAGCATATTTTGACCTGGTCTGGTCTTCTGACTCTTGTAACATTGCGGTTTTCAGTCTTCGACTTTCTGCATTCCTCTGTCTTTTAGCTGCGTCGGTATTCTTTTGGTCTATGTTGACCTTTTTCTCTTTTTTTTCTTTTCTTTGATTTACATGTTTCTATCAGGTTTTACCCCCCGACCCTTGCCAGTTTTAAATGGATTCTGAAGTTTATGCTGTTCATCCAGGTAAAAGAAGCTGGTCATCACATAATCACATTCCCATGAGCCTCAACCGTCCACCGCCCTATCCCCCATCCCCGACTCACCGCACTCCCATAACCCCCCACCACCACCACCACCACCACCACACACACACACAAAAAAATCGAAATGCAGGATTGTGGTTAATTGCTCATTTTCAACATCTGAATGAAGAAACTGACGAGTGGAGTGTATTTGCTGTTGTACTCTTGTTCACACTTTCCGGGCGTCTCATTGGGGGTAGTCCATACCCCTAGGCTGCCGTTTGCAGATCTCTACCCTCGTCTTTGCAAGCACACATTGATTGTCCTTCCCCAGTCAGCAGACACCCACTGCGCTCTGCAAGAAAATGAACCAAGTATTAGACTCTGAAACTTTACAGCTGAGTGCACTACTGATATGACATACTTTTAGCTTCTCAGGCAAATAATGAAACAAATATATCTTCAAGCAGTTGAACACACACACCACACACACAACACACACACCATTTATGTCAAACTCGTTCGTTGGCGCCGTACGGAGATAATAGCTGTTTTTTTTTTTCCGTTAAAGCGCCAATGACAGACTGAGACAAAAAGGGGCTGCTTGACTAGGACTTTTCCTATACATCATACTGTATGATTGTTTGCATATCAATAAATGTTACCAGTAGAGCTGAAGGGACAAGGTGGCACGGCAGTCAAATACGATCCGTATTCGCCTGCACATGTGTTTATATTAGCCATTTCAGCCATATTGCGCCAGATCATAGGTTGATATTATTTAGCACACTTTGCGCGGGACAAAACACAACAATACCACAATGCATCTTTTATTCCTTGCAAATATAGCCTTTATATGATACACACATGTTTCTAGAACTGCATGTTAATCAGCCATCGTTGAAAAGACATTTCAACTTACCTTTACGACGGTCTTTTGATGCCGTTTCTCTCGCGGCGTCGTTTCCAGGGGAGGTAAGGCTCAAAGCATGTCAGGAATCAGGAAATTACAGGGTTGTGTTCCTCCGTTCGGACGCCAAAAGCATATCAAATATTGCACTCCATTTCATGAGCATACCCCCCCCCCCCATTTTTTTTTTGTGTGTGTTGTTTTTAAAAATTTTTGTTACAACCCTGCCACCCGCAGGAAAAAATACAAAACGAAAGGAGGCA
>JADBJO010023761.1:20000-22500 GCA_016801955.1 Conus betulinus | reverse complement strand
ATGTTGACTTTCTATTGATGTGATTGACTCACTCATAGAAGTGCCCAAGAACATTAGTCGTAATTTCACAGAGCTCTTGTCATGCAGAGAAGTATTTAACGCATGGTGGTTCTCTCCGTATGACTCTTACCATATCGTCATGAGCTATACCTTGGTCTTTGCCACTAACACCTCTTAAACTGAGTCATACCAACATTGGAACAATGCTCACTTAAGATGAGTGACTGACCGCTCGCTGACCCTTCCACTCCATGTAGCGGTGTCTGTGCTAATGAAGTTAAAGCAAAGAGGTCGGAAGCGAAGATCGTGGAAGACATACTTTCCGTAATCCACACAAACGACTTTTACTTGCACACGTTGAATAAACAACACACCCGACTCCCACTTATCTCTGACAATTGGCAAATTACCTCCCGTGGAGCAGCACTCCAATGCTCAAGTCTCCCGTACTTCATCCTCTTCTCCTTCATCGCCATTCCCTCCCTGCTGTACTCTCCCTTTCCTCTTCCTATCGCTTTATCAGCCTGGTCATTATGAACGGTGATGAACAGCCCAGGTTACTGGAGCTGAGCGACTGGCCAGAGCTACCAACTGTGTGATCTTTTCCTCACATATATAAACATGGGCTTCTTTTGTAAACTCTTTAACTGACAATGCATTATTTTCTTTCTTTGTTTTTCGCTGTCCCCATTTCTGTGCCACCTCAGTGACAATGCATCCATGCTGCTCATTCTGACACCCCATCCACAGCCACAGCCTGGTCGGCCCCGCGGCAGCCCCAGCAGCGGCAATTAATGGGGAGTGATCAATGTTAAGTCATCAAGAGGCAACCCACAGGAGGAGACACTGCACTGCTGCCGAGTCGCTTCAGTGGTGTTCAGTGGCGCCTGTTCTAATCCAATATACACAGGACACCTCCTACTAAGCCCTCTACTGACGACAATAATTGCTTAGTCGTGGAGCCAGCGTGAGTGAGCTCTCCCTCCGGAGGGCGCCACTACGTCTGTCCAACGACAGCCCCCATGGACTCGCCGATACCAGTGACCCTGACGGAACCAAACCAGGTCACAGGCATGGAGAGGACATCGAAACTCAGGTCACCATGAGAGCAGGGCATAAAGAGCCACAGAATGAAGGCGTTTTATGCTGATCGTTGAGAATGAGGATCGATGAGAATGAGGATGATAAAGATGATGCTACGGATTTCCATTTTGGTCTCAGACTGCATTACAGGGCTGTACTCTACGCTTCCTTTCATAATACATCCCGGGTCAACCAGGCCGAGAGATACGGACACCTGCAGTGTTGGTTAGGAAATTTGAGCAACACACACTCAGAGACGCATCCATTAAGTGGGTGAACGTCAACTGTGTGGTCCCAGTCTTCCCAACTGAGCCGGTAGCAAAGTCAGCAGTGGGTACGAGCCAGTCGGGCCAGAAAAATCCCACATGACTCTGATGGGAATCGAACCCGCGACCTCCCAGCCGAGAGTCCACGATGCCAACCACTTCGCCACGGCGGCTGGTGACAATGCATTCTGCCCTGTTAAGGCAAAACCAAGCAAGTCCATAAAATCTACTTTCGAGAAAAACGCATTTTTTGTGTTTTATTTAATTGAATTCTCAAACAGTGTCAATAGTTCTTCTGTTTTTATTCTGGATTATATTCAGGACAGGGACGAACTGTTTGTCCATTCAGGGTTTTTCGATAGCTTCTTTATTTTCTATTATATTTCAATTTTTTTATGGACGTACTTTTGTCTGCCTAAACATTCTAATAAACAGGCTTGTTAATTTTTTTGCCAGAAGCGAGTATGTGTACATACTTGTTTTTGCCACATTATTTTTTATGTCCGACACCTGCAGGCTATGCACTTGCGACACCCCATAAGGGTCATCTGCTCTGTCAACCAGTGCCTAAGCTTTGACTGAAAACAGATTTCGGATTTCAAGGTCATACGTCAAGATCATGACCTTAACCTTAATAATTCTTTTTCGGTTCTTTTTCTACTTAGATGACACACTACCACACTAAATTTCAAGCCGTTCTGTACACCCATCTGAAGATAGGCTTGGAACAGTCAGAAGAAGAAAAAAATTACCCTCCAATTTTCAGGCCCCAGCAGCAAACGTTTTGACCTTGACCTTGACTGGAACACAATGGTCAGAAGCGCAATAAGCCAAACCACCTTCATACCAAGTTTCAACATCCTATGCTGACCGGTGCTCGAGATCTGGCTAAAAATAGATTGTTTTCAAGGTCATACGTCAAGGTCATGACATTGACCTTGATCATTCTTGTTCGGATCTCTCTATTAGAGAGGCACACCACCACACAAAATTTCAAGCCATTATCCCAATCAGTTTGGAAGATATCCTTGCAACAACAAACAAAAAAAAAAAAAAAAAAAAAAAACACCTGCCAACCGCAAAGTAAGAATGATCACCTTTGATATGGACAGTGACCCATTCTTTTATTACTATATTAGTCATCAGATAAA
>JADBJO010023761.1:0-5000 GCA_016801955.1 Conus betulinus | reverse complement strand
GAGAAAAACAAAACTATGCTTTTGAAGGTTAAATCAACGCGATTCTATAGGCCCCATAGTGCATATTTTGTTATGCTTTTTTTTTTTTGCCAGTGGCTATGTTCTTGTCAAAAAACTGTATAATGTTTACTTGGCTGAACAGTTATTTTTCAGACTACATCCCCTGCAGAAAGGGCCAGAACCTTTACTGATTACAGGTTTTTCGAGCAACCCTCCTCTCCTGTCGTCACTCTCTCACGCCCTCGGTCTCCCCTCTCTGGTCCTCTCTCGCCTCTCTCTCTCCTCCTCTCTCACGGACTTCCCCTAATCGCTCCCTCCCCAACCCTAGCCCGTCTCTCAGCTCACGATCCTCCCCCCCTGTCTCCTCCTCTGCTCTCCGACCCGCAGGGCGTCTCTCTCATCCTCTCTCACCTCGCTCTTGACCTTTCCCTACTCTGTCACACCATACAACACAACACAACACACACAAACACCACACACACACACACACATTCAGCCCACACCAACACCACAACCCACGGCACCATGGAGTCAAAACGCGCGCGCGGCCACGAGCAGCGGCGCGCTGCAATATATGCATCATACGAAATTCAGCAGACGAACAAAAAAATACATGCCACACGACACGAACAAAGGATATTTAGTTTTCATCTGCCTGTGGCAATGTGTTATCGTTTTGCCGGCCTGGAAACACAACAGCCCTAAATCACCTCGGATAATTTAGAACAGATTCCACAGAGGACACATGACCACGAAGAATGCGAAAACACAGCATAGCGGTCCGAAAAATATCCAGAAAAAAAAAAACTGCCAACCCGAGATCTGCTTGTTTGGCTTCTTGCGACAATCTTCATGCACCATCATATATTTTAACAGACCACATGTGTACACAGTTTTTTTAAAACAACTCACACAGCTGAAAAAAAACACAGCTTCCCGTAGACATGAATTTGAAAAAATCCAAACAATACCCAAGCACGATATGATGAATGATGATGATGATGGATGAATGATAATTTATGAATGATTGATGATGATGGATATATGATGATTAATGATGAATTGAATGATGATTAGACGAGAAAGAGAGAGAGGAAGAGAGAGAAGGATAGAAGAGAAGAGAAGAGAGAGAGAGAGAGGAGAGAAGAGAGAAGATCTGCAATCGTTGAATGAATTGATTACGAATTAAAAACGAGGATAAGGTGGTAAACCTATAGACGAATGACGAACGACGACGACGAACCGACGACCTACGAAGACCGAATAGTAAGAATAAGAAGAATTAGATAAGAATCAGAATGAGTAGAACCAACCACACAACAACAACAACAATGACAACAAGGACAACAATGAGACAAACAAACACAAACACCAAAACAATAGGACCAAGATAAGAGAGATAGAGATAGAGATTAGAGTATATATAGAATATATAGAGAGATGAGAGATACTGAAGTATTCGCATTCGCAGTCTCATACAATTTCTTTTTCCTCAAGAAGTGTGGAAAGAATTGAAAATGCATAGTATTTCAGTCTTTTTCATATTTTGTTTTCCCCTCTTCTTCGAGACAGTGGGTTTTTGTTTTTTTTTTTTTTTTTTTTGTTTGTTTTTGTTTTTTTGTTTTTTTTGTTTTTGTTTTTTTTTTTTTTAATCATTTATTCAAACTGGTCACATGGTTTAGCTTCTGGAAGAATCATGGAACAGGTGCAAAACTTGTTTATTGTCTTGTTGGGTTAAAGAAAGAGAAATTTGGTTCAGTTTTTCCCTTTCTGCTGTGTCTGCGGGTCTCATGCGTTCCTGTCGTGGCCGTGGTGTCGCTCTTTGCCCGCTGAGTGTCTGATTTAATGCAACTTTCTGGCGTCCTGTCGTTGCACTTCTGGTGGTGCGGATGGGGTGCCTGCGTCCTGGTCGTCGTGGTGTGGGCGTTGGGTATGTCTCATTGCCGCTGGAGTTTTTCCGTGTGCACGTGTTGTCAACGCGTTGGTGTGCGCGCGTGTGTGTGACGTGTGTGGTGTGTGTGGCATGTGGTTGTGTGTTGTGTGGTGGTTGTGGTGTGTGGGTGTGTTTGTGTGTTTCTCTGTGGTAGGGTTTTGTGTGTGTGTGTGTGTGTGGTGTTGTGTGTGTGTGTGGGAGTATGTTTGTGGGTGCGGTGGGGGGTGGGGTGGGGGGGGGTGGGAGGGTGGGTGGTGGGTGGAGAAAGGGCCGGAGTGAGTGAGTGAGATGAGAGAGAGAGAGCAGAGGGAATTTTCACAGAACCGACCTCCGATTCATATGGTTAATTCAATCAGGCCAAGGCCCTATATATATGATGAACAGGTTTGCGGCGTCACAATGGTTATTAAAGGGCTGGTATCATTATGAATAATAAAAACAAAATGCATATTCATTAACAAGCAATATATTCCAAAAGAAATCTCGAGGGGAAAAAAGAGATTTTTTTTCAAAGCGAGGTGACCGGGGGGGGGGGGGGCGAACTTAAAAGCCAATGTAAAAAGAAGGAGGGTTTTCGCAAGACAGTACATACCACGATTTTAACAGGACCAGAACGCAACATGCATATCGACCTCGTGGGTTCCTTCGTCAGGCGAAAAGACAACAACGTTGTTAGGACAATGAAACGAAGACCAGGGCATTTTCCTCTTTACCCACATTCGCACCAAAATGGAATATTGGAGGAAAACAAGGCCCCGTTGAAAATCGGACCATTAGGTATATATACATTTGTCCCTGTCCCTTGTTCCTTCTGTCTGTCCTGTCCTGGTCGTTCCTTTTTATGTTGCTTTTCCTCTGTTCCTGTTACCTATCTTTCCCTGTCCTGTCTGTCTTGTCTGTCTGTCTGTCCCTCTGTCTCTCTCCCTCCCTCGTATCGGACCTCTCCTCTCCTGCGTCCTCTCTCTCCGCGCTCGGCGTCTCCTCTTTCTTCCTCTTCTCCACCTCGTCCGATTTTCCTCTCTTCCTTCCTCGCTCTTCTTTTCCTCTTCCTCTCCCTGCTCCCTCTCTCCCATCTCCCCTTCTCTCTCTCTCTCTCTTGCACGCCCAATCTTCCCCATTACTAGTGGGGGAAAACATCATGCTTCAACTACTACATAATTTATACGTTAAACAAAATCGAATTCAATTGAATTAATCAAACAACCAACACAACCTAAACAACCCATAAGAAACAAACCAAACGAAGGAACAGAAAAAGCGTGGGTCAAACAGAGAGCATAACCCCATTTACGTAAACCCTTTTTTCCCTCTCTTTATACTAACTTTCGATCCCCTCTGGGCTGCAAATGATGACCCCGTCCACTGGACCCCTTTTATCTTTTTAAAACAACTGGAATGTTTAAAGGGTCGAAGTGTTTTTGTGTTTGTGTGTGGGCGTGTTGTGCCTGTGTACGTGGGGTGTGGTGGTGTGTGTGTTGGTGTGGTTGTGTGGGGGGGTGTGGTGGGTGTGGTGCGTGGTGTGATGTATGTGTGTGTTGTGTGTTGTTGTTTGTGGTGCGTGTGTTGTGGGTGGTGTGTGTGTGTTGTATGTGGTGTGTGGTGGTGCGCCGGTGCCGCGCAGCGGTGCGTGCGTGTGGTTGTGTGTGTGTGGGTTTGGTGTGTGGTGGGGGTGGTGTGGTGGTGTGGGGTTTGTGTTGTGTTTTGTGGTGGTTGAGTGCGGTACATGGTTGCTTGTGCGTGCGTGGCGTGCGGTTCGTGCGTGGTGTTTGGGTGTGTTGTGGTGTGTGGTCGCGCGCGCCGCGCGCGCTTGCGTGGTGTTTTTGTGGTGTGTGTTGGTGTGTGTGTTGTGTGTGTGGTGTGTTGTGTGTGCGTGGCGTACATGGTGCTGCCCGGTGCGGTGCGTGCGTGCTCCGTGTGTGTGTTTTGTTTGTTGTGTGTGGTGTGTTTTGGTGGTTGGTGTGTGTGGTTGTGCGGGTGCGTTCGTGTTGTTGTGTGTGTGTGGGTGTGGTGTGTGGTGTGTGGTGTTGTTGTGGTGCGTGTCCCTGTGCGCCGCGCGCACACGTCGTGTGTATGTGTGTGTGTGTGTGGTGTGTGGGTTGTGTTTGTGTGTGGTTGGTGCTGCGCACTCATGGTGCTTTGTGGTGGCGTGCGTGCTTGCGTGGTTGTGTGTGTGTGTGTTGTGTTGTGTGTGTGTGTGTGTGTGTGTGTGTGGTGTGTGTGTGTTTGTGTGGTGTGCGTGCGGGGAGTGTGTGTGATTGCCGGGCGTGTGGTGGTGTTAATTTGTGTGTCGGTGCAAGTGTGTCCGCTCTCTCTCCTCCTAATCTTCGTCCCTCCATCTTCTCCTCTCTCTCGCCTTCTGGGCCCTCTCCCCTTCCCTCACTCCTCCTCGCCCCTCGCTCGTCGTCTCCCTTGAATCATCTCTCTCTCGTCGAAGTCTTGTTTTTCTACCTTCTCCTCCTCTCTCGCCCTCCTTCTTCTCGCCTCGTCCTCTTCCTCCTCCCCCCTCTTCTCTCCCTCTCTGTGTGTACCTGGGCCACAAAGGCCCAAATCCACAGACTCAGACTGAGACAATCCTAGAAATTAACCTGTCCTACATCCAAGTGTGGGGGATCGATTGAACAGACCGAGTCCCGGCCGACAACATTGCCAGACCCATTTCCTTTTTTCCTCAACTTGGACGGCTGAAGAAGCATGGCACTGCCTCCCCCCTGTTTTCAATCCTGAAATACCAAATTTGCGTCCAGTAACGAAACGCCCAGTCGTTTGGTTTCACAATACAACCCTTGAGGGAGGCTCCGTCGCACATCCTTCCTTGTCGGCCATAACCTGTGCCTGGTCTGAATTGCCGTCCTTATATCCCGCACTCACCCGCTCCGACACTGACCGAGGTAAGAATAACACTGGGAAACATCCGTGTTTGACATCACCTAACGGCAATCAGTTAGAAAACGTCGGAAGTGCGAACGAATTTTTCACAGACAGAAATCTGTTTTTCGTGCTTCTTCTTTATCAATGTTCCCAAATGTTCAATCGAGGAGCATAATCAACTGCAATCCGTTGACTAATA
>JADBJO010023760.1:15000-25000 GCA_016801955.1 Conus betulinus | reverse complement strand
GTATAGACATCCTTTCCTACGCTACCGTTTCCGTCCTTTAGTTCCAAAAACACCGTTCCCATTACCTTCTCTCACCTTGCACGAATAAAACATAAACAGTAAACACATGCTCACATACTTCCATTGTTCCTTTCTCCCAACCTCACCCTCTAATCCGACGGATCCCCTACCGCCAAACCGCCCTCCCCCCCCCCCTCCCCCCCCCCCCCCTTACCCTTCTCCACTCCCCACCTCGCTGTTTCAAATGCACGCAGGCCCATGTGTACGCGCGCACACACACACGCACGCTCACACTGAGACTCCTTGGGCATCCACTTATTACAAAAGAACATACTAAGACAGAATTGAAAATGAAATGAGGCAGGGAAACAGTAAACAACAACAAGTAGGGTAACTCTTGCTCCCATAAGAAAACCTAACACAGAGTCGCTTTTATTCATGACTAGCACAGCCTTTTATACTTGTGTAAAGTCAGACAAATACAAAGACGAACAATCTAATAGTGGGGGAAAAACATGCGCAGGCCTACAACTTAACTGTCTTCATAGTAATGACTTGGCAAAGATTTGGACTAGGGGGGAGGGAGGGGTTGAAGCAGGAAAAAAACTGCGAACATGAAATTAAGAAAATATATTACAGATATGAAAAATCTTCACTAGCTGCATGCGGGAACCATCATAATCCCTTTCGAAGGCAGATCTATTTGTATTGCCTGCTCCGAGGCCTTTCGTCTGCTGGGTCGAAACTCATCAGGGAGACACAGCTGGTTGTGTCTGTGCTCCTGGCGTCAAATAGAGACACCCCACAGTCCATAATACCGTGGTGTTCTCACCACCAACGGTTCAGAAAAGAATCCAACAGCACCCCCAAAACAGCCAGTGAAGGGTAGTGAATGAAACCATGTAGTGGAGACAGTTGAGTTGTTGGCCTACGCTTGTTTTCCCCCCACTACTAGATTGTTCGTCTTTTTATTGCCTGACTTTATTCAAGTTTAAAAGGCTGTGCCAGTCTTGAATAAAAGCTACTCTGTGTTAGGTTT
The DNA here is from genome assembly GCA_016801955.1 of Conus betulinus. Classification (NCBI taxonomy): domain Eukaryota; kingdom Metazoa; phylum Mollusca; class Gastropoda; order Neogastropoda; family Conidae; genus Conus; species Conus betulinus. Next base: position 23,961 of record JADBJO010023760.1, on the reverse strand, counting down.
ACTTACGGGAGCAAAAGTTACCCTACTTGTTTACTGTTTATACTAAGACAGAACAAGGAACATTAGATTACAATACTATTGCCATTAAGTTTTATTTTCTTTTTTATTGCTTGGTAGCTTCAAAACCCAGAAAGAAAGGGAACTAGTTATTGCCAAGGACACAGACAAACATAGCACAGGACAAGACACAATGCATTTCGACCTCTTGGGTCTTCTTCAGGCGAAAACAAATAACATGTAGGACAGTGAAGATGAAAATAGATTTTTTAAAAAGGGAACACATATCTAGTCATGGTCAAAATGGCCGCCAGGAGGTCGAAATGGATTGCGTCTTGTCCTGTGCTATGTTTGTCTGTGTCCTTGGCTGTAACTAGCCCTCTCTCTTTCTGGGTTTTGCTCCATTTTCCGCCCTCAGTCACTCCGTCTTGAAGCTTGGTAGCTTCAGTTACATACTAAGCAAGGGCAACAATGTCATTTGTTGACAAAAGTTTATTTTACACTTACTGTTGGTTCGATATGGGTCATATTGAAAAATGAATATTTTCGGCGAATATCTGAGAAGAAGCAACACTGGAAAAGAAAGTGTACTTCATCTTCCTTATTGTGACCGCACATTAGGCAGTCAGCATTTCGTTCACTGGTCATAAACCCAGTGTTTTGCAGCGCCTAGACCATGCACTCTTAATGTAAACTTTACCAGATCTTCTCTCATCTTTTTGTTCGTTATTAATTAAGACAGATACCTTTCCACTTCAAACGTAATTTCAAAAGAACGATACTACTACTACTCATATACTCATATACTCATACTACTCATTTATTATCATCTTCAATTTCAGAATGCCAGTTTTGTTTGTAACACGAAACAAGTCTTTCCTTAAATTCTGATATAAACCCCTCCTCGGAGCCAACATCTTGACTCAACCATACTATCCCCAAACCCTTTTCTGTTTGAGTGTTCCTATCTTTTGATGCCCAGCTGTATTTGCCTGCTTCTAATTGTATTAACAAAACAAACTATTATAGGCTTGCCTACATATTCTATTAGTTGGTAGTCTTACCAGTCGCAACCAGTATTTAATTTGGCTGCTGTTCGAACAAAGGATGATTTTCCCGTTTCTCCGTAACTCATCTTGTTTTAAGTGTGTTGTGGTACACCCAAGAATCGTTTAATGGCAAACGTTTGTACTTTTTTTTCTATTAACCCTGTATCTTCTAACCCCCATATTTCTGCTGCGTAAGCCAATAAGGGCTCGATCTGAGTATCAAAAAGCTTCCAGAATAGGAAAGGATCAAATGTACGTAGTTTCCTTAGTGATTTTTTAATTTCAGTAACGCCTATTTTACCTTTTCTTCTAATGCCCAAAAAGGCAGCACTCATACTTAATTTATTGTTGTAAATATGAAGCCTGAGTATTTGTATGTGCTTGTTATTCTTATTTCTTCGTTTCCTCATATCCATTTTCCTTTATTCCAAGATTCCCTTTACGGAAAACCATAATATTAGTCTTATCTAGATTTACTTCTAGACATAATCTGTCAGCTTCTTTTTTCGGATTGTTTAGTTGGTTCTGTAAAAAATGAGAGAGAGAGACAGAGACAGACAGATAGACAGACGGACGGACGGACGGAGAGAGTGAGAGAGAGAGAGAGACCACGAGACAGAGACAGAGAGAGAGAGAGAGAGAGAGAGAGAGAGAGAGAGAGAGAGAGAGAGAGAGAGAGAGAGAGATCATGTTAGCTCATGCGCAAATGTGGCTGTGTTTATGTGTGTTTATTTTTATATACATATGCATAGATGGTTCGATAGATTGATTGATTGAGAGAGAGAGAGAGAGAGAGAGAGAGAGAGAGAGAGAATGTGTATGTTTGTGTGAGTGGGTGTGGGTGTGTGTGTGTGCGCGCGCGCGCGCGCGCGTGTGTGTGTGTGTGTGTGTAGCTGAATAGGTAAGTGGATAGGAGGGTCAGTTGGTGGCGGTGGTGGTGGTGTGCTGGCGGCCCGTGCGCGCCAGTGTGCTGAGGTCATAATGTGTCATCATTTCTATCCTTCTACGTGCGCAGATTACGGGCACAGAGGCGACGAACCGCAAGTGAGCCGCGGCGTGAGTGACGTCAGATCCTCCGTCATTGTCATCTTTGTCGTCATTCTGCTTGGCGTCATCTTGCGCTGATCGGCCGTCTCCATGTTACTCTGGCCACAGCGGCGTCCGACTGAAGGACGTTGAGCACCAGTTTCTTTTGTTTTTTTTTTCGCTTTTTTTCTTTTTTTCTTTTTTAATTTGCATTTCTTCTTCTTCTTCTTCTTCTTCTTCTTCTTCTTCTTACATTTGTCTTTCTTGCCCATCTCCATCTTTCTCCTCTCTTCCATCTAATTCCTCCTCTTTCTTCTGATATTCCCTACTCCTCTTCTCTTCCTTCCTTCTTCAGTTTGCTTTGAAATTAACAGTTGAGAGAGAAACGTCCTGTATCCTCTGGTCTACGTCAGGTTTGAAAGCAATGTTGTGGACCTAGATGACCATGCCTTTAGAATGACTACACTGTTACTACTCTTCTCGTAATCATCCAACAGGTTTTTAGACGAGAACATTACCAAATTTGTATATTGATTAAACAAACCGGTTTGTTGAACTTGTGGAAGGAAAGGAAGCTATCTACGTAAATTACGTCATGACACCAACCCTCCCCCCCCCTCGCCCCCCTCTCTCCCCCCTCCTCCCCTAATACAGCCATTACTTACAGAAAAAGCAGGTTGCTGTTATTTATGTTAATTACACTACAAGCGGAGAGGGTACTGCCTACATCAACAGAATATGTATTGCTAGTAGTAAAGGTTGGTGATTGACAGTTACAATACAAAACTGACGTTGATGAGGTCTACCGTTCAAAATGATGCAGCTTTTACGATACAAGCTGATGAATTTTCGCTTACATCAAATGTACTGTTTTACAGCCTAAGCTGACGTATTACTGGTACCTGAAGCTAATGTTTCTCGTACAAAACAAGCTGATCTAGTATTTTCTAATGCAAACTGAAACAATGTTTGTGACAAAAAGCTGATGTGTTATGAACGATTCATGTAGCATTTACAATACAAGCTGATGAAGTGGTAACAAAATTAGTCCATACTGTGTTTACAAAGCGCGATGTATCTTTTCCGATGAAGAGTTTTTACGTACAAGCTGACAGAGAGTATCTTTTTTCCACACATAATGAGAAAAGCGTTTTCAGTGCGAGGCGGATAATGTTTTAGTAACAGATACAATAGAAATGGATACACAGAGGCTACAACATCTACTGAAAAGTAGCAAGTCTTTGATGAATACCTTAGTGCTGTGTTTGTTTTTCTTTGAGTTTAAACTTCATTTGACGGACATGATTTTTTTTTGTTTGTTTGTCTGTTTGTTTGCTTTTTGTCCCAGACTTTTCATAATTAAAAAACCTCTCTCTCTCTCTCTCTCTCTCTCTCTCTCTCTCTCTCTCTCTCTCTCTCTCTCTCTCTCTCTCTCTCTCTCTCTCTCTCTCAAACAGTTGATCACCATTTCAGTCAAAACTACATACTTGGCTCTGTTCTTATGATTATTGTGCCTTGATATATATACTTGTACTTTTGCTCGTTCTCAGGTACGCTTGTTCTTGATGTGAAAACCATAGATTGTACCCATGTACTGTAACAATTACATTGTGTATGTATGAATTGGGCTTATATGTATTTGTATGTGTTATTGTTGTTGTTGTTGTTGTTTTCTCTGTGGGTTTTTTTTCTCCCTCCTTTGACATGACGCCAACACGGTGTTGCAAAGAGGGCATTAAATGTCAAGCGGACAGAGTGGAGTGTAAATCATAATGTCAATATCAACTTCAAAAATTGAATTCCTAGTGACCGGAATGTGTAATCAATTAATTTATCGATTGATTGATTAATTCATTAAGTGAAATCAACGGATTCGATTGTCTGTTTGTTTCTGTCTTTCTTTGTTGTTGTTTTTTTTTTTCCCCAACAGGGTTGTAGACTTCGAAGTTGAATGTACGCGTTGCTGTTTTGATGACGTTGAAGACAACGACGATGATGATGCTCATGAGCATGACGACGACGACAATGACGACGATGTCTGCGATGATGATGATGATGATGACGATGACGTCGATGACAACGATGACGACGGCGGCGGCGACGACGACGACGACGACGATGATGACGACGATGATGACGATGATGATGATGATGATGATGATGATGATGATGATGATAAACACGACAATAAGAAGGCATAGGGGATCGCTCTTAATGGACTAGTGTGTAACAACTCATTTCCCTTTTCACCCTCTTCTTCAAAGAGAAATTCACAGTCATTCCCTTATGCGCTCAGCCATCCAGCTAATACGTCAGCGTGGTTTCCAACGATGCACAGATTCGCTGATTAGGAGCTCCGCTTTGTGTGAACACTCTGGCAGAATGGACCTGTATAGCTCAGAACGAAATGACTGTTTCCTTCGTTTTCCGCTTCACTCCAGCTATAATGCTATAAAGCCTTGGAAGTCCAGCTGCCTTTGCTTAGTTAGCTAAGGTCTCTGACAGTTTGCGACTCTGGAAAAACCAAGCAACTAGAAAGAAAGAGGGAGAGAGAGAGAGAGAGAGAATAAGAAAGAAGGAAAGAGAAGAAAGAAAGATAAGAAAGAAAAGAAAGAAAAAAAGAAAGAAAGACGAGTGGAACAGAATTGAAGTAAGAAGGACGGAAGAAAAAAATGAATAGAAAATGAGTGAATGACTGAATGAATGAATGAATTGAAAAGAAAGGTCGGACGTTATTTTTTGATAGCACGATACAAACTGTCCAAATCATGAACTGCCATTGATGCCAATAATGTTAACAAATCAATGACAATAATGTCAACAAATCAATGACAATAATGTTAACAAATCAATGACAATAATGTCAACAAATCAATGAAATAATGTCAACAAATCAATGACAATGATGTCAACAAATCAACGCTGAAACGTTGATCCGCTGCTTGGAGTCGCACAGTATTATCATGATCATAATGAATACTTATATAGTGCCTATTCTCGGCTAGAGACCAAGCTCTAAGCGCTTTACAATCCACACTCGTTTACACAACGGGCTGTCTGCCTGAGAAGTGCCGACTGAAGAGCTGCCAGCTGGCGCTTTATTCAGTCGTTTCTCGTGTCATCCAGTCCATACCATTCAATATCGTTCACTCAATTTCCTTACTTCATTCATTGTTTTCATTGCTTACGCAAGGTGCATGCTATGTGTAACGTGTTATCCATATCAACGGCCAAACTGGCCTTCTCTTCCGAAAGTTGGTGACGGGATTTTACGTGTGTGCAAGATGCAGACGTTATGCGTGCGTTCACACACGGAATCTCGGTTTATAGACTCATTCGAAGGACTAGTCTCATTCGAAGGACAGTGACAATGTGTCTATCTCTGACACGTTCAACAGACACCAATCTACTGATCTCAGGGGACAACTATTTTGCAGAACTCTGTTAAACGCTGTTAAATTTAACGGAGCTCCGGCGACAACTTATTATGCTATTATTGTTATTATTAGTGTTATGATTACTGATATAGCGCCTATTCTCGGCTAGACACCAAGCTCTAAGCGCTTTACAATCCACACTCGTTTACACAACGGGCTGCCTACCTGGGTAGTGCCGACTGAAGCTGCCACATGGCGCTTCATTCAGTCGTTTCCCGTATCATCCAGTCATTATCGTTCACAGTTTCCTGATTTCCTTTATTCTTTCCATTTCTCACGCAGGATGCATGCTATATGTAACGTGTCATCCATACCAACGGCCCAACTCGCTTTCCCTTTCGAAAGTTGGTGATGGGATTTTAGGGTGTGTGCCAGATGTTATGCGTGCCTTCACACACGGAATCACGGTTTTTAGTTTCATTCGAAGAACTATTTCGAAGGAAATTTGACGAACGTGGAAATTTGGCAGTTAAGAAATAAATTGTCTGGCAAAAAAAAAAACGTGATTGGTTGGCTACCAGTTGTACTTACTCACTTACCTTGAAACTGTTGTTTGATAATGAAAGACCACACGTTCAATATGCTGCTGAGATAATCCAACTTAAATGTCTGGTCTTACCTTCTGCTGAAGTCTGTGCTACTCTTTTTTTTCACTCTTAAATTTCAACTGGTTTATTATATTGTGAGATGAAGTTGATGAAAAACATCTACCTATGAAGCCACGGAAGACGACATCCTGAGTGCATGTGTGTACTATAACACACGATAAGTTTTCTGTTTCTGTCTGCCCCAGTGTGCCTGTCTTTCAGATACTTCGGGAATGAAAACCATTTGTCAGATCTTTTCCCCAAGGATTGATATGTTAAGGGTAGAAATGCTTTCACCCGTGTCTTCTGGTGTCTCTCTTACTTTGTCTGTCAGCATGGTGACCTCAAAACTTCAGTGCCGGTTTCAACCAAATTTTGTTTTAGAAAAATGAAGAAAAAGGAATACGGTCCGAACAGAAACCCATGAAATTTTCGTGCGGGTACCAAATCAAAGAACAGATCTCCTTCCAGCTCTTTAGCATTGTATAATGAGGCTTTTTAAAGGGATGTTAGTGTACATAGCTCAAGAAAACGCACGCACGAAAGTCACAAGATGAATCCAGGCTTATTAGACGGAAAACTGGATGTGGACCGGATTTAGTGGCCAGCATTCATAGAGAGAAAAAAAAGAATAAAGAGGCGGTGATATTCAGTAAACTATACGGGGAGGCGGGGGGGGGGGGGGGGGGGGGGGGGGGGGGGGGGGGGGGGGGGGACTGATAGAAAATCTGGATCTTCTGCAAGAGTGTAGCAGAGATGATTTAGAATTCAAGCAGGTTATACCGTTTTGTTGGATCGATGAGTGTTTTGAAGATACGTGAAGCGATGTACCGTGGATTCGAGAGCGGATTAAAACGTCAGGGTTTAACCTCGAGTGAAGACGACTGTGTGACCGTAGTGGAGGTCTGCATTCTCCCTATCGCCCTGTTTGTGAAATGCCAAGGAAAAAAGCATGTAAAGAAGACCGAAACTTTATCGCAAACTGGTGAGACATTTTGAACAGAATCCACAGTTCTTTTTGGCGGTACAGCTTCATCATAGGAGTTATGTCCCTTTTTCAGACGGCTATTGCGACAGATGAATTAACGTTTTATAATACATCAATCGCGAGGGGGTATCAAGAATTCACCAAATTACATCGCTGACTACTTTTTATCATGTGTTGATAACAAAGACAGAAGAGCAGCACAGACGATGTTTCAACTTCTTCGTCTCTGATTCAGCCTCGTTATATTTGAATTTATCTCATCTTCACTACAAACAAAGATGAATGTTCTGTTAAAGGAAAAGAGGCCAATTCACCGTAGGGGTGACATCGCTTTCCACCGGCATCATTTCATTTTCGTCGTCTTAATAAGGAGACCCGGGTTGTGTGGTGGGGGGGTGGGGGGGGGGGGGGGGGAGATAGGTGGGGAGGGGGCGTAAAGGCAACAGTCCCCATATCAGTTTATGATGATAAACCTGGACAACTGAGAAGTTTATGGGGCATGTGTATCATTTACAACATTCTCTCTCCTCTCTCTCTCTCTCTCTCTCTTTCTCTCTCTCTTTCTCTCTCTCGTTGTTGAATCAAGATCTTTCACATCCATTAGATTTTCCATGATGGAAGGCTGTGCATGGATGTTTACCGCGACAGGCATGCACGTGTGTGTGTTTTGTGTGTGTGGTGTGGTGTGTGTGCCCAGGCGCTTCGGATTAAGCTCTGATGTAGTCTGTGTGTGCCAATGAGTATCACAAGTCTGTGGTCAGTGTAAATTCTACTGGTCGAATTACTGCTGGTCACTTCTTCTTTGGGGACATCGTGGCCAACAAACGGCCCTGCAACAGTTTTTTGGTACAGTGGTTGACTCCTATTTTGTGGTACATTATTTGCTTGGTTCGAGTCTAGCCTAGAGCAAGACTATGTGGCGTTATGTGTGTGGTGAGTGTGGACACAACAAGGTGCCGGGAGGCGTTTATTGCCTCCCCTTATTTTTCTATTACTTCATTCAAACTTATTCAAGCTATGTGCTTGTGTTGTTGTCTTTGGGATCACTTATTTATTGTCATCATCATCCTCATTATTATTATTATTGTCATCATAATTATAATTATTATTGTGTTGTTTGTGGGATCATTTTTATAAATCATAATCATTGTTTATTGTTATCATTATTATTACTATCATTATTATCATTATTATTGTTATTAAATTATCAGTATTTTCATATCATTATTATTATTATTATTATTATCGTTACTGTTTACTGCTGTTGCTGTTGTTGTTATTGCTGGTTGTTCTTTGCTGTTGTTTTTGTTGTTGCTGCTGTTTTTTGTCATTATCATTATTATCGAAGCACATAAACAATCGTAAGTCCCGTCCCTCACTTCCCCCTTCTCCATGTTCCCTTCCCTATCCCCTCCCCCTGTGAAGTACGGTTCGTTGATGTGTCTAACTGGTTATTTCTTCGTGTTTTTCTACTTTTTCTTGTCCGTGCCATTTACCGTTAGTAACTTGCATCCTTTCCCGTCGCGTAGTGGATCCTTCCGACGTCTATGATCATTCAGATCAGTCGCCATTTAGTGTTCGATTAATTCAGCAGAATTCGTGTCTTATTTTTTCCTCTATACATGTTTCATTTACCTACCAGATGTCAGTCATATAAATGTAGTAGAATTCCTTCCTATGTTGATACGAGCAATTCACCGTCAGATCATCAATGAAATTGGTGTTATATATCTACACGGGCTGAGTAGCATTTGTGCTGACAAGATTGATGAGGTGTCCGCACTTTTAAAAAGCATTTTACTGCCAAATGAACACCATGTGAACGTAGTTTGATTCTGAAGGTCTGATATTCCATTTAGTTGCGTAGCAGTTTACTG
>JADBJO010023760.1:5000-12500 GCA_016801955.1 Conus betulinus | reverse complement strand
ATCAGGTCTTGATTGAGTTTACTGTAAAGTGTTTATGTCTGATGTTATGTAGCTCTCTACCTTCAATTAGAATGTGTCTAATGCTGAGACGTTCATCACGCAGGACGCAACGTGGAGCTTCTTCACTCTTTAACAGACACGGATGAGTTAAAAACAAATGGCCAGAGTGCAGCCGGCATAAAAACTGTTTCTACTCTGCGACCACCAGAGAAAGATGAGAGAACTTTTTTAGGTTTGCGCGTATCTGGAAAAAAGTTTGTCATCCGTCTATGTATTCCAGTCCTCTCTTGCCAGAGGTCTCTGACATAATCCTTAACCTTCGGTTTCAAATCTCAGTAGGGGATAGATATGTTGGACAGTTCTTCGTTGTGGCACTCCTGGCCAAACGGTCAACCATTTCATTTCACTAATGCCAACATGACCAGGAACCCAAACAAGAACAATGTTATGAACTTTTGCTTTCAAAGAGGTAAAAAAGTTGTTGATGTTTTAGTTTAGAAGTTCAGGATAATGGAGATTACGGCCAGCCATGGCCTCCAAAGCTGACAGCGACTCAGAGAAAATCAGTCCTTGTTTGTAGACTGAGCGATAGCGATCATCTTCAGTGCTAGAACCACAGCTGTAAGTTAGGCAGAGTAAACAGAATATGTGTTGATAATATTTGGGAAGGAATACTTCAGAAATAGGCTGCACGCGCCATTCCATGTTCAGATTTTCACCGTCACTAAATATCTCATACAAATTATGGAAGTGTTATACAGAGATCGGTGAACAATGCCTTGTATGCAAGAAGAAGAAGAAGAAGAAGAAGAACAAGAACAAGAGGAAGAGGAGGAGGAGGACGGGAAAGAGAAGAAGAAGAAGAGAGAATCTGAAAATTGTTCGAAAATGTTCTGGTTTTCTTCCGAATGCAAGTGAGTCTGCATTTGTGTGCACGTGTGTGCGTGCGTGCGTGTGTGTGTGTGTGTGTGTGTGTGTGTGTGTGTGTGTGTGTGTGTGTGTGTGTTGTGTTGTTGTTGTTGTTGTTGTTGTTGTTGTTGTTCTTGTTCTTGTTGTTGTTCTTGTTGTTGTTCTCATTGTTAAGGGTGAGGGGGCGGAAGAACTTCTTGTATATGTCGGGGAATGCTCTGTGTGGAGAACGTAGCTCGGCAGGGCAGAACAGAACAGTCCTCCCAGGAAGTCATGACCATCGCTTACGTCGAGGCCATCCCATATCGGTCCCACCTTGCAGAGGAAGGAACTCCAGTTCTACGGCCGTTTGCATCTATATAACAAAACATTGCTCTTGTTCAACGGTCAGCATTCGTCGCATTCTTTTCTACTTACCGCTTCACCTTTACCAGATGTCTCCCACGACATTCCTTTCACACCAGGGTTTCTCTGTAAGGGGTGTGGGTGTTGGAAGATCCATATCATCCGCTGAGGGAGAGACTGGGCAGACTCTGTGAGGGGTAAGGGTTGTACGGGAGTGGGGGGGGGGGGGGGGGGGGGGGGACCTGTATCGTCAGGAGTGTGTAGTCAAACACAAAGTGTAAGAAAGATTTTTGTTGGTGTACAATGACATACAAAATCATCGCATAATCCCGAAAGAATAAAGGCAAAGCAATGTGTCCGTGAACTAAAAGACTAAAGGTACAATGCAAGCCATCAACACATCTAACTGATACAGTAATCCAATCAAATCCATATATATATATATATATATATATATACATATATATATATATATATATATATATCAAAAATATTGCTAAAAACGCCTAATAAAAATCTGAAAGTGCTCAACCCCTTGGGGAGCAACATCTGTTAAAAAAGGATGATAAAAGGAAGTTTTTAAAAACCAAACAGATCTGTTTCGAGCCAGCGCTCTCGTCAGATCTGACGAGAGCGCTGGCTCGAAACAGATCTGTTGGTTTTTTAAAACTTCCTTTTATCATCCTTTTTTAACAGAATATATATATATATATGTGGGTGATTGCATCTCTTAGGAGATCCAAGGAAAGGTTGTTCTGCACAATTCTTAGCCACTGACAATGCTTGGGTTATTGAACAGCAGAGCTGACCACTCAGACTGTTCCATATCTTTTGATCTCCCTTGCATCCTTAAATGATCCTCAAAGCATAGGCTCAAAGATTGTCCCTTACATTTTATACTGTTTGCGTAATGTTTTTAGTTTTCAACAACAACTTTTTCCCTCTCCACACTTTCGTTTTGTTTAATTCTACTACCTTCGCTGGCTGCTTTGGGGGTGCTGTTGGATTCTTTTTCGAACCCTTGGCGGTCGGAGAGCACAGATACAATCAGCCGTGTCCTGTCTGATAAATCCGATCCAGATGACAGGCGATACATATAGATCTGCATTCGAGAGAGATAGATCTGCATTCGAGAGAGATTACGATAGTTTCCTCATGCAGCTAGTGAAAGGTTTTTCATATGTATGGTATACATTTTCCCATTTACTTCATCTTCAAATTTTTTTTCACTCAATTTTTAATCTTTGCCAAGTCATACTATAATGATGGAAAAACTGTTAACCTGCGCTTATTTTCCCCCACTACGTAATAGTTCAATGTATATATACAAACAACAATCTACACTGTCAAATTTACATATGTACAATAGTCTTTCGAAAACGATATTAGAAGACATGAACATTTCGATTTGTTACATTTCGCAACATTCTGATGTGGATATCATTTGTGTGTGTGTGTGTGTGTGTGTGCGCGCGCGCGCGCAAAATTCTGTGTAGTGCATGTATCTTTCACTCGTCATATGTTACTTTATCAACGCTCTAGCCGTGTGGTCCGAAGGGTTGGGCTGGCACTGGGTTAATTAGGTTGTTACAGTCACAGGGGACACTCCAACATGCTGGCACCCCGACGTAGCAATTAATTTCACCAGTAGGAGGCTTGACACGTGGAGGCTGGTGAATGTCGGATCAGAACAGCACCCACCACACACACACTCTCTCTCTGAGAGGCTTCCCTTGTGTGGCTCCTGGCAAGACGTTTTTCAAGCTGCTCTTCTACATTTCTACCTGTATTGCCTGTAAATTACACAGTATGCCTGTTGAAGGTCTCCCATGTACTTTGAAAGCGACGCTGAATGCTGCACTGAAGGAAATGACTGTCCTCGTTTAGAATTGAGGGCAGAGGAAAACAAACAGTTGTGATTTTCGTTCGACCACGAATACCGACCAGCCCCCCTGCAACACAAACCCAAGGCCACAGTGCTGTTTATCGACGGAGATGCACGCCACAGATAACTAGGAATAGACGCAGAGCTCAGGTATACAAAACGAAGCAGCAGGAAAAGGCAAGTGAAGGTTTTTCTGCATCCAATTTATTTTTCCCAACTCCACCAAGCCTAATGTACAGTGCTGACAGAACCAGTCACAGCTTGTGCTGGCATTTTTCAGTGTGACAGTAATTCCCTTCCCTCCGCACCACAGCCTGCACGAGACACACGGCACAGTGGCAACCAACAGGAAATCGGCATGGGACCGTGTGATAAACAGTCTGTGACAATCGCACACGATGAAGCCTTCATGTCGGATACTTTGGTGAACAATTTTGTGGCATCGTCTGTGGACAGGACAGGCCAGCAGTTCCTACTGCACCAAACGAAACTGAGGAAATTGAAAATAAAATGAGGCAGCGGACAGTAAACAATGAACAAGTCGACGGACGAAAGGCCTGGAAGCAGGCAATACAAATAGATCTGCCTTCGAGAGGGATTACGATGGTTCCCTCATGCAGCTAGTGAAGAGTCTTCATATTCACAATATATCTTCTTAATTTTATGTTCCAGTTTTCTTCATTTTCAAACCCCCCCCCCCCCCCCCCCCCCCCCCCCCACCCCCCCACCCCCCCACCCCCTTAAGTTCAAATCTTTGCCAAGTCATTACTGTGATGACGGAGGGGCTGTTGGCCTGCGCTTGTTTTTTTGTTTGTTTGTTTTTTATTCCCCACTATTAGATTGTTCGTCTTTGTATTTGTCTAACTTTGTTCAAGTTTAAAAGGCTGTACCAATCTTGAATAAAAGTTACTCTGTGTTACGTTTCCTTATGGGAGCAAGAGTTACCCTACCTGTTTATTGTTTAAAACACAGGAAGTCTTGGCAGATGAGGCGATCGTGTGTCAGAGTGCAGTGATGATCCTGAAAATGTTTCTCAGGTCTGTCAACCACAGAGTGCCCCTTCTGACAACGTTACCATCAGCGATATGACGGCCTGTCTGTAGGAAATGACCAGGTATATGAACAGTTTTCAATAGGAAATGACCAGGTATATGAACAGTTTTCAATAGGAAATGACCAGGTATATGAACAGTTTTCAATATACTACCGGTGAAGACGTGAGAATGGCTTCCAGCAACACTGCAGCTGTGGAGGGCGGAAATCTTGATGACTGTGGATAGATGTGTTGATGCTTTGACAGTCGTGTTCGCCGTCATACCGGTGTACAGTGGTTTCTAATATATTCCGTGATCTCTTTTCCACATCGCGATATTGTCTTCTGACATGCATTATCTTTGTTTATTCTTTTTTATAGTTCTGTTATGAGCACCCCCATCCCATCGAGTCCTCCCCTTGAGAATGGGTTTTTTTAAGCCTTCCTTAATAAATCGTTCATTCATTCATTCATTCGTTCATTCATTCATTTTCTCTCTCTCTCTCTCTCTCTCTCTCTCTCTCTCTCTCTCTCTCTCTCTCTCTCTCACACACACACACACACACACACACACACACACCACACACACACGCACACACGCACACACACACACACCACCACCACCACCACCGCACACCACGCACACACACACACACCACCACCACCACCACCACCACACACACACACACACACACACACACACACACACAGGAGCGTGCTCGCAGGCATACATAGACACGTATTTTAACCATGAGCAATTTCCAGTTGAGGTCGAATTCCACATCAATGCATACTCAAAAACTAATGATAAATACCTGAGTAGACCATCCATCTGCAACTGTTTGAAACATATACAGTCCGTCACAAGCCATTTTTTCTTGTTGAATTATTTCGTTTATTTCAGTTTCTGTCTTTTTTTTTTCTATCATTTGTTTTCTTCCTGTCTTACTATTCCTCCTCCTCCTCCTCCTCCTCCTCCTCGTTCTTCTTCTTCTTCTTCTTCTTCTTCTTCTTCTTCTTCGTCGTCGTCGTCGTCGTCGTCGTCGTCGTCGTCGTCGCCATCGTCGTCGTCGTCGTTGTCTTCTTCTTCTTCATCATCATCTTCTTCTCTTCTTCTTCTTCTTCTTCTTCTTCCTCTTCTTCTTCTTCTTCCTCTCTTCTTCTTCTTCTTCTTCTTCCTCTTCTTCTTCTTCTTCTTCTTCTTCTTCTTCTTCTTCTTCTTCTTCTTTCTTTTTCTTTCCAATTCATCCCTTAATTTACCACCGCCTGTTCCCTCCCATCAGTGATGCTCACATGAGGGATATTTTTTTCCCTCGTATCGTTTGCTTCTGCGATATATTTTGATAGCAGTATTATCAATTCGTCATCACGGATGCTAGAATACCTGCTCAATCATGTCTTCTGGATCCAAGTGAAGAAAAGAAATCGCGATTAGCTCGGATTGCTTCATCTGCAGGGCAGTGGGAAATAAAACGACATCCGCCTTCAACTTTTATACAACATGTTAAATAAAAATTGTCTCTTTTACCGGCCGCCGTGGCGAAGTGGTTAGCGTCGCAGACTGCTGGCTGGGAGGTCATGAGTTCGATTCCCATCAAAGTCATGTGGAATTTTTCTGCCCTGACCGGCTTCTACCTAGAGTTGTGTTTGATACGGGCTCATTTGGGAAGACTGGGACTACAGTCGAGTTTTGTCCAGTTAATGGATGCGTGTCTGAGAGTGTTGCTCAAACCTCGTCAATACCGGCAAATTTAGGATGGTCGTGGTGGGCTCACTCACGCTCACTCCGCGACAAAGCAATTATTGTCGTCAGTATGGGGCGTAATAGGGTGGTGTCCTGCGTATGGTGGATCAGAACAGGCGCCACTGAACACCACCGAAGTGACTCAGCAGCAGTGCAGTGTCTCCTCCGCTGGGGTACCTCCTGACGACTTAACGTTGATCGCTCCCTGTGGATTTTTGTCGGTGTCGGGGCAATAGTGGGCCTGATGACGAGGGGTCGGAATGTGTGCGGCGCTTGTGCAATACCACTGAGGTGGCACAGAAGATGGCACAGCAAACAAAAATCATATTACTAGTCGTCAATAGACCACTTTCTTAGCATTTATTCTAAGAGTTTCTTGTCAATCTGGTGAAACAAAAAATAAAATTTTTAAAAAAAACACTCGTTGCCATTTATTTGCAATGACTGCGGTATATTTTTTTCAGCTTCAAAAGTACATTTAAATGAGAAATGCCAACTATGTTTTATGTCCCTCTATATGGAAAATGCCAGTTTTGTTTACATGAGTTGATCAACCGGTCTACAAATTCTGGAATGAAAGCAAGAGTCACGTCTTTCTCTATGACCGATCAAAACAGTACTAAATCAGTTCTCAATGACAACTTTTCTGATATTTCCTACGCAAAATTTTGTTTTCTCTCTTCATGTTGCCGAAGCAGCATTTCATATGCTTGCCAACATGATCTTTCAGCTGGTAGCTTAATGATTTTGACCAGCATTTTATCGCCCTAACAGTTGTTCGGATCGTCCGAGGATATCTGCCAGTCTCACCGCATGCATGTTTGTTTGAGGAGTTGAGTATAGTTAAGAAAGGTGCCATAGCAAATGTATGCGCAGCTTTTATCTGCTTATCTCTGCAGTACCCTAGACTCTGCTGCCTATGTCAGGATAGGCGCGATTTGTGTATAATTCTGAAGTCCAGTCAAATGAAGAATCGAGAGAACTATATTTGTCCATAGTTCAAGGAATTTCAGTAACTCTTTACTCACAAGTCTCTTTCCAAGCAGGGTTTAAACTGAGCTTGGTGGAAAAATGACACCAAAACATTTGTCAACATTTGTCACTTTTTCTTTCCGTATTCCCATACCACTTTTTCTAACAAACGGAAAGATGTCCCCCCTTTGTGAAAAAACTGTTGCATGGCTTTTATCCAAATTAACATTCAGACCGAGGCTGTCAACTTCTTCTTTTATAACATTATCCCAGAAAAGAGTGGTGTCCTCGACAAAAAAGTATGATAATATTTCAGCAACACTTGGCAGCATTTGTATTCCATACTTTCACAATTTTGATGATTTGATTAATAGCAAATTCATGAAGAGAGAACGAAAACAATTGCGCGATAATTGATCAACCTTGCTTGACGAATCTGCGTAACGTGAGAAATCCGAATCAACATATCGCATATATGGTGGAGCAGGATCATACATTCCTCTATCAGATCTGTATAATTTACCCCTAATGCTGCTGTTTCTGATCACATTCCACAATGCATTCTATTCACCTAGTCAAAGGCCTTCTCGAAGACATCGAACGCAATATACA
>JADBJO010023759.1:15000-26115 GCA_016801955.1 Conus betulinus | reverse complement strand
GAAAATCAGTTCCAAGTCACGAGAGCCAGAGCCCCAAAATCCCACGTAACAAATGACTGATAGGAATCGAACACATGACCTGCCGGTCCTCGACTCTGTGATCTTGACCAGCACCTTGTAGCGGAAGCTCAAAGACATGCACAAAGGTCATCAGCACTCATCTGGCACTTCTTCACCTTTATGCAGTGGTATTTGTGTCAAAAACAAGATCATTAGTGCAATCACTTTGAATTACGCTTATGATGTTACTAATGTGTGTGCGTGCGTGTGTGTGTCTGAGCGTCGTGCATGTATACGTGTGTGTGTGTGTGTGTGTGTGTGTGTGTGTGTGTGTGAATGAAAATGATCTGTTCATAAACAGAACGCCTCAGAAATTCGAAACCTGTAACTTTTCACATGCGGTGTTTTTCTCTCCACCGCACACTGGTTCGGCAACATTTCCAGTGCTAGTGGACCATACTCTCCCTTTGATATCAGGCCACGTTGATGTTAATCACCAGAGGACACATCGCAACTTCCACTTAGTAAAGTGGTATACCATGGTGTACATTGTGATCCATCCCTTTACACTTCTAAACTCAAGCAATCAAAAAGTAATGTTAGTATTTTGAACAGCCCTTGGGTCTTTCTTATCGCTTTTGTTTCATAATGGTAGGTTTTATATACGTGAGCATTATCCCATTATTATGGTAAATGTTTCTTTTTCATGAGGTTTTTAGTTTTTGAATGTTCTTTTCTTTCATTTTTGTAGTAATTCAAGTGAAATAAAATGTTTATCACAATGTACAGGATATCAGCTTCTTATTCTTCGCAGAAGAGAATCATTTGTTTTTGTCATGGAGTCAGCATGAGTGATAATGAGAACTTCTTTTCTACTCCATTTCTTTTTGAAATGGCCAAAGCGCGCGCACACGCACATGCACACACACACACACACACACACACACACACACACACATTCACACACACACACACACACACACACACAGACACACTAACGCACGCACACACGTACACACACACACACACGTACACACACACACACACACACACACACACACACACACACACCACAGATTATTCAAGGCTGTGATGCTGTTTTTTTTTTCCATTCCTTTATGTATTCATGATTATAGTTGAGGCTCACAGCCTTCTGCCAGTAAGCAATGCAGCGATAAGTAATGATCACCTTCACACGTGGGAAAACAAATTATCGTGGAAGTCTAGTCTGTGCTGACCTGAGAAAAAGAAAAGGAGCTGGAGCCTCTGAAGATGAAGTGTGGCTGCCTTAATGACGAGGTAGCCAAGGACAACCGTACACGGAGTATTGATACCCTATCAAAAGAACGCCCAGTCACCTGGTATCGAATTGTGACGTTTTACCTGATGTATGAGGTAGTGTGAAGTGTCAGGTGGTGCATGATGTGTCGGATTCTTTGTGAGGATGTGCATGATGTGAGGTTATGTATGACTTATGCGTTATGTGTGACATGTGAGTCGTATGTGATGTGTTAGGTTGTGCATGATGCGTTAGTTTGTGTATGATGTGTGAGATTGCGTACTATATATGAGTTGTGATAATATGTGTGAGTTATGTGTGATGCGTTGATTGTATATGGGCGTGTGAGGTTGTGCATGATATAAAGTTCTATATGATGTGTAAAGTTCTGTATGATCTCTAAGTTGTATATCATGTTTAAAGTTGTGTATGATGTGTGAGAGTGTGTACGAAGTGCTGTTTTGTCTATAGTGTGTGAGGTTGTGTGTGTGTGTGTCAAATTGTGCAAGAAGTGTGAAGTTGTGTATGTTATGTGATATTGTGTATAAAGAGTAAGATTGTTTGTGCAGGATGTGTGAGGTTCTGTGTGAAGTGTAAAGCTGTGTATGATGTGTGAGGTTGTGTATAGTGAGTGTCGTTTTATCCTGTCTAAACACACACACACACACACACACACACACACACACACACAGAGTGTCACAATTCAAATCCATGCAAATGGTGGTATGCATGAAGAACCGAATAACGTATTGGGGGATAACTCCAGAACATCGATTAGCTATTCGCCGTATTCCGATGCTATTTTTTTTGGCATGCATAACGCGTTTTCGGCAGAGGAATGTCGTTTCGTTATTTTTAGATCTGGAATCCCGGCCGTGTGCGCATGCGTCAACTTCTTGTTTCGACTTCCTTCCTTGCGCGTCTTTTCAGTTCCAGGACAATCGGCAAAACATCCTAAATTGATGACCGTTTTTGTCAAGAATGGATTCATGTAGCGCGGCAAAAAGAATCAGGAAGCCTAACTGGGTACCGGTAGAAGTGTGCACATTACTACAGGAATTACAGATTGAAGGTAAATCTTTGTTTGGTGCTAACACAGCCACAAATACCACCAAGATGAAAAATCTAGTATGGACGAAAATAGCAGACGCTGTGTCAGCTTTGGGAGTGGCAAGAAGAACGATTGAGGAGGCGAAATGAAAATGGAAAGCGTTGAGAAAGGAAGTCATCTAAAAAGATTTTGAAGTGAGAAAAACTGGTGGTGGCTAGCACAGGAAAGGCACCTTCCCTACGAGGAAATGGTGAGAGCAGTCACTGGGGAGAAATCAGCCCTCTTCCATGGCATTGATGGTGTGTATGTTCATTGTTTCACCGTTTGCAATGTCTGTTAACATTAAAAAAAAATGATAACAGATAGAATACGAACTACTCTTAATAAACCACCAGCTATGTAACATTGACAAGTGTGTGATATTAAGAAATAGATTTTTTTTTCAGTGCCAAGTCATGTAATTTTGATGAGACAGAGGTAGTTGAATTAACAAAGGTGTGTGATATTAAGAAATATAGATTTTTTCAGAGGCAGTTGAATTAACAAAGATGTGTGATATTGAAAAATATAGATTTTTTTTTCGGTGCCAAGTCATGTCATTTTGATGAGACTAAAGAGGCACTTGGAGTGAATATTTTGTGTATATACTACAGCATCTTCTGCTACTTAAAAAAAAAATCAGTGTGTGTGTGACTGTGTGGGTGTGTGTGACTCTGTGTGTGTGTGTGACTCTGTGTGTGTGTGTGTGTGTGTGTGTGTGTGTGTGTGCAGTGACTGTGTAGTATACCAGATAGTGGCAATGAGACTTAGAGTATTCGCAGCTAGATTGTCTTTGAGTAGTATGAAATAGCACTTCTCTCTCAAAATTTAACACCGACTAAGAATTTGGGCAAAATATGAAATGATCAACAAAAAATCTGTTCATGTTGTCAACAATTGATGGCCATGAAAACAGAACTGTGCTTGATGTTGGGAATGACCAGCAACAGAGACTGACAGAGATTCCTCGTCAAGGACATTCAGGTACCATGCTGTTAACTTGCAGTGTGTGTGTGTGTGTGTGTGTGTGTGTGTGTGTGTGTGTGTGACTGTACATGTTATGTTGGAACTTTTTCTGATCTTTTTACTCTCTGATAGCTCAAAATTATGAATTTATTTATTGGGAAAAGGAATTGTGTGACAAACACTCAAGTCACAAAGTCAAATTTTCTTTTGCTGTGACTATTTAGTTACCAAAGGTATATGGCAGTGTAATTATTTTGCAGTATATTCCATACTTGCTTTTATTATGATGCAAGAACATCTGCATTCTGATGAAAATTTCCATTCATTGTACAAGGACCTATTTAATAATTTCTTGAATCTCAAATGGTAGTCAACACAAATATTGATCATGTAAAAAAGTGTATTTTCCATATACAAAAAAATGACTTGATATAAATTTGCTACTCTTATTACAATTTTAAACATAATCTTCTTTAATTTTGATCTATTGGCATGCATATGTAGCAATGAATTATAGTCAAGACACTTTCCTCTAAGACACATTCACCACAGTACTTTTTCTCTCTGGCATGCGTGCAAGCCCCCCCCCCCCCCCCCACACACACACACATTTTTAATCATGGACATAATGACTAAAATACCATAAAATAGGTTTTGACACAGTGCACAAGAAGTTGAAGAACAGAAAACTCAACATGATAGGTGCAGTAAGGCAATATTTACTTAATTTCAGTTGTTTTACAGACATGAATGAATTATAAATGAAATGGCACAACAGACAATGAAATATGTTGAACTTTGTCAGTAATTATAAACATTTCAATTTCCATGGGAATAATCCGGCTGTAATGTTGCTTCATTGTACGTATATTAAGAGGGGGGGGGGGGGGGGGGGGGGGAAGGGGGGGATGTGTTTTAGAAACATTTGAAATACAACTTGCCACAATTGAAAAATCACCCACAAAACAGTTGTTTTGGGAATATCAGCCATAACACAGTTGTTTTGGTTCATTGAAAGAGTTATTCATTTCCTTCCTCCTTGACCATTCAAACCAGTGTTTCTTAGTATGATGTTTTGATTACGTTTTTATGGCTGAAAAGGTGAGATCTTTTGAATCTTAAAAATAGCATGTTACATGTTACCTTATTATGGTCTGTGATAAAATGTATTTTACTATAAGTTGTAATATGGCTGCATATAATTTAAAGGTCTTACTCTATAATACAGTACAATGCAGGATGATAAATAACACTGCATCCTATGCATGTATGTCATACAGTGATGAACGTTACTGTCCCTTGGCAAGAAAGTCCAGGATTGACGGACCTGCCATTGACTGCTGACACCAGTGAGTCTAAACAGTCCACTCTCCTCAACACCTATTCTGACTTCTCACTATTGAATAGTGTGTGTGTGTGTTGTGTGTGTGTGTGTGTGTGATCCTTTTATGGCATTATGCCCAGGATGCTCAGTGAGACTGCTTCATTACAACCACATCCTGATTTGTCCCACTGCTGCCCCAGTACTAGTGCCAGTAAATGAGTGATCTACAGTGGGTGTCAAGTCATCATGAGGCAAACTACAAGGACCCCTGCACTACTGCCGAGTCATGACACTGATGTTACCTTCTCTACGCCTTTACTTCAAAGACAACAACTGCTTTGTTGCGGACCCAGCCTAAGTGATGTGTCCCCCCCCCCCCCCCCACTTCCCCCCCCCCCATTCCCTGTAAGCTTTAACACGTCTGTCAAGCAACACTTTCTGTTTGAACTTGCCAGAGGGCACAGGTGTTGAGAAGAAATCACAACCTCCCAGTCTGCAATTTACATCAAATTTTGGATCGAACAGATTCTAATTATGTTCAGGAGAATAACTTTATTTATGAAAGAAGATTAGACACGTTCTGACACAGAGATGAAGTTTAATCAGCCACTTACCAAGACTCAAGAATGAAGGCATACAAGTATTCACACACATTACACATTAGAGTACACTTATGTTACAACTTGCATTATTGATTGCATTCGAAATAGAAATTATGATTGTGTGTATGATTGCGTTCAATTACTTGTGTATGCTTGTACATGTAGGCCTGTGCATATCAACACATTTGACTCTTTAAGAGCTTCCTGTTTCTTACTGTTAATGTTGTATTGTTTCAGATGCACCTTCCACTGGAGTCATTGAAGCAGTGCATTTCATATCAGGTAAGTTTTTTCTCTCTGAATTTGGCAAACACACACATACACACACTAATTCAGTGATTGGCTGAGGATCAGTTTGCTGTAGTGCATGTTCTGGTCAGACATCAGACCCTATCGACCAAACCTTTTCATCATGAGAGCAGGGCATCAACATGAAGCATGTTATGGATATGTGCTGGTCCATGAGAGTGAGACTGATGATGATGCTGAGAAGATCCCATTCTGGGTAGGGACTACATGAAAGGGCTGCACTGTTTGCTTACTTTCATGTTATGTCCGCCATCAACCAGGCCTGAGAGATCCAGACACAGCTGCAGCGTTTTTGTCAGAAAATTTATGAAATACTTTTTCATGCATCTTCCCAATTGAACACACAGCAAACTCGACTGACTAGGTAGGAGTCCGCTGGGGCAGAAATAAAAACCCCACAAATAAATGGTTCAGATGGAATTTAAAACCACAATTATGGATCAAACAGATTATAATTATGTGTACATGAATAACCATATTTATGAAGGAAAATTCCACAAAATCTGACACATAGATAACAGCTTAAGCAGTCGCTTACTACTACCCAAGGAAGTATGTATACTGTGTGTTGCTTACATCACTGGGAAATGGTGGCAGCAAATACTTTAAAAGATATGAAGAACATTTAAAACAGCACCATCCAGTGAAATGATATTACCTTTGTGAACGCAAGTATTCATTTCATCATACACATTAGACTTGATTACAGTACATGTACATTTTGACTTTGTTACATAACTGATTACATTCAAAATAGATTTCATACTTGCATGTATGATTATATTCATGTACGTATATGCTTGTACATGTAGACATGCACATTCAAGTATTTTGACTGTTACAGAGCTTCTTGTTTCTTACTGCTGGTATGAATTGTTGTTTCAGATGCGCCTTCCACGTCTGGAGTCAGTACATCCTCCCAAATGGAAGAAGTACATCAGCCATTGGGTAACATATTTTTTTCTCCCTAAATTTGGCACACTTACACACACACACACACACACACACACACACACACACACACACACACACACACACACTATACTCTAGCTAACTGGGTGATGATCAATTTGTTACACGCATACAAGTCTGTTTCATTTAAAACAATTACAAAGATTGATCAACAGGACAACAGAAAAGTTCAAAGTACAGCAACAAAATCAAAAACAAGGAATACAATCTGGACATGCAACTTGGTTGTGGGTGCAAGGGATAGTGGGGAAGAGATGATTGAATGAGAGAGTGTATATTAACATCAGTATGTGTTTGTGCAGAAGGACATGATTTAACAGTTCCGTTATTCAATGTAATTTCAGTGGGAAAAAGGGAGCGGATGTATTCTACAACGCCCTAAAGATTTCCCAACTTGCAAACAAGAAAACAGAAATTGAAAATGCTTAAATTTGCACTATTTGCAGAGAGACCGGCTGATCCAATTGGGCAGGGTTTCAGCCATAGTCCAGCAGCAAGAAAAGAACAGCAAGGTCATCTCACACCAGTTAAACTTCTTTCCTTGTGTTTTACATCACCCTCTTGTGATTGGCACATCTGTATGTAGAAATGTTCAAGCCAATTGTTTCAAAATTTAAGATCTCGACCAGACATTGTTCAAGTCAAGCATCACATTCTATTTCATCACGTCAGATAATTATGTAATTTGCTAAAGCTTTAAAATTCCTGCTGCAATTACATGAAACTGCAGTGTGAAGTCAAAGCAGTGAGTCCTTTTTTTTGTCATGATGGCGAATGTGATTGCTTAGAAGAGAGTGAGAATGGAAAAAAAGGGAAGAAAGACAGATTGAGTCTATTCCAACAAATGCATTGCTATCTGCAAACAAATCAGCAAAACCCATGTACAGATTAACAGTCACTCTTCACCTCTGTGCCATCCACCCAATTCCACACTAAATATACTGTGTATCTTTAAGTGTATTAGGCCTCCCCTCACCTTCTTCCTCCCTCCCCTGATCTAGGGAAAAACAGTTAACACTATGCATCATGCCAGTGCTAGCTACCATGTATGTCTGCCTTCACAAAAGATAGGTAACCAAACGGCATTTGAGCCGCCCTTTTGTGAGAGACCATGTTACCATAAATCCGTCTTCTTATCTGGGCCCAATATGATTCAGATTTTGTATGCATGTTGGTATAGATGAGTTGCTAATCAAAATTTTACACTGCAATCGTCAAGAATATTTCTTCTCTTTTTTCTAGGTGCGACATCAACAAGGGCCATAGGGCCGAAGGCTCGTCTCCTGGCGAAGGGGAAACGCGCCAGCAGCAGACAACACAGGCAGCCGAGTGATTGAAGAGAAGTCGGAAGAGGACCTTTTCAAACAGTATCTGAATGCTGAAATTAAAAAGAGCAACACCATGTGAGATATGATGAGAGAGAGAGAGATGAGAGAAAAGGAGAAACATGAGATGGATAGAGAGAGAGAGATAAGAGAAAAAGAGAAACATGAAATGGACAAAGAGAGAGAGATGAGAGAAAAAGAGAAACATGAAATGGACAAAGAGAGAAGGATGAGAGAAAAAGAGAAACATGAAATGGACAAAGAGAGAAGGATGAGAGAAAAAGAGAAACATGAAATGGACAAGAGAGAGAGATGAGAGCAAAACATGAGGCAAAGAGAAAAAAAAAGATATGAAAGATTAGAGAGAGAGATGAGAGAAAAAGAGAAACATGAGATGGAAAAAGAAGTAGACTAGAGAAGCAGAGGAGAGCAAGGCAAAAAAAAAACTATATGAAATTATGTGTCAAAAATTGTTAGAGAAAAATGGAGACAAACAAAATGCAAAAATGTAAAATGGAACATGTGAACTCTTGGTTCACATTTGAGAAACCTTTGTGTGAAAGTGTTAGTGTTGAGATGGATCATATTACAATGTTGACAGCACAAATCGTTATGGCCTGTCCACACACCTTCCCAGTTCAGTTCAGTTCAGTGGTTTATCTAAGGTATTTTCATCGCCAGATGATATTAGACATTTTATCTAAAAAAAAAAAAGAAACCCTCCACACTTAACTTATCATCCATTTCAGTATTTTCAAACCCACATCTGACATATGCATATTTACCAAAGTGAATTATCCTAATGGTACACAAAATTGTTGATCTTTATGAAAATTTTGCCACCCGTGACTGCGAAATAACCATGGCAATTTCAGCAACATATGAACCCTATAAGACAGTATTGACATTACCAAAGTTTTTCACCTCAATACCTTTCTCTTGATAGAGCGAGGTCAATGCTGAGCATGCAAACAAAAGATGATGCACAGAAATATTTTCTCTGCAGACACAAGTTATACCATGAGAGTATTTAGTGTTCCAGTATTCAGCATTAATTTATGAATTCATGTAACAATGCGCCTTGGGCACGATGGTAAAGTAGCCATTTTTTTACGAGAATTCTGCTTATGCATACATTTTTCCATAATCTGGATTAATTCACAAGATGATAAATCTAAGAGATTGTTTAGTAAATTTTCCGCGTTTCTATTTGCTCCTTCTTTTGCAAGACTGTCTGCTATTTCATTCCACTTTATACCACAGTGAGAAGATACCCAACAAAAACCAATTCTTATGCCTAGAGTTATGAAACAATGCAGTTGATGTTTTATTTCAAAAGGCAGATATTTTCTAGCTATGCAGTTCCAGCGCTCTAGTGATCATAAAACAGATTTGGAATCAACACAAAGTAAAATTTGATAGAAAGCGATTGGTGTATCATATATGTAAGTCAAAGCGTTCAGTATTGCATATAATTCTGAGGTGTAGATTGAAAAACCCCTTTCCTAGATGATCTGATTTCCTGACAATTAAGGTTGGTATTATAAAGCAGAACCACAGGCAGAGAATTCCATTACCGACCCATCCGTAAAACACTTTTAAATGATTTGGATAGCTGTTTTCGAAATGTTCACGAACTTCATTTGTTAAAATATTTACATTATCAGTTTTCTTTAACAAAGTGTATTTGTAATCAAAAGAAGCATTTAGGTGCCCCCAAGGAGACATTGAAGGTGCCGCAGGAATTCTGGTATAGCAGTAATATCAATATTACAGTGTGACATAAAGTCAGGTGTGTAGTTTCTAATCGGTTGAACATATGACATGCTTTTAGACCTCTTAGAAACATCTTTACTGGAATCCATCAGCATTTGCTCAGTAACTGAATTTTCATCAGAGAGAATTCTGACAATATATTTGGATACATCCAATATTCGCTTCTCACTTAGTGGTAATATATTTGTTTCTTTCTAACATCTATAAGAGTTTGTATGAACTGGGACTCCCAGAGTTAATTTCATGGCCCTACTATCCAAGCTTTGCAATTTCTTTAAAAGAGAATTAGGTGCAGATAAATATACTTCCTGCCCATATGTCAATTTCGATCGGACTAAAGAGATGGATACATGTAAAAGAGTGTGACAGTCCTGACCCCATGGTCGATAACAAATGAGTTTAAGAACGTTCAATCTTTTTCTTGTTTT
Organism: Conus betulinus; assembly: GCA_016801955.1. Taxonomy (NCBI): domain Eukaryota; kingdom Metazoa; phylum Mollusca; class Gastropoda; order Neogastropoda; family Conidae; genus Conus; species Conus betulinus. The sequence goes on along the minus strand of JADBJO010023759.1, from coordinate 16,044 downwards.
TTATCAATCAAAATTTCAACATGTATTTTCCCAGTTCAGCTTAGGAGTTAAAAAATACCCCCAGGAACTTGACTTTTTGTTTATATTCCAGAATCTGACCATCTAGTAGGGTAAAATCTTTGAGTTCTCACCATTGTTAAACAAAATAAGACTCGTGTTTTTCTCCAGATAGTTCTAATCCATTGTTTTTCATATATATAGATAATATATCCAATTCCTTTGGTACAACTTCTGTACAAAGTTTATTGTCTTTTTATTGGAATGCTTCCTTAATGTACATTAGTCCAAGTAGCGATATTATCTGCATATTGAACTACATGTGTTGCTTTTGACACAGATGTGGGAAGTTCATGGATTAGAATCGTGAAGAACATGAGAGCAATAACTGATCCCTCAGGAATAGCCATATCTACATTCCTGAAGGATGAATAAGTTCTTCCAATTCGTTTACATATACTTCTTTCTGTTAGGAAGCTTTCAATGTAATCAAACATTCTCCCAGAAACGCCAACACTTTTTAATTTGTACAATAGCGTGTCATACGCAGTGATAGGCTTTTTTTTTTTAAACATAAAAAAATGAAGCCAAAGTACTTTTTTTCTGCGGGAAAATTGTTTTTTTAATGTGACTGGTCAGTTTCACTAAATGGTCTATGGTACAACGACCTTTTCGAAAGCCCGCTTGCTGAACAGGAATCACACCCTCCTTTTTCATAGTTAAATAACAGTCGGTTTGTTTTGTTTTTTTTCTAAAAGTTTACCAGCATGAGATGTAAGAACTATGGGTCTGTAACTATGTACAGATGTCCTCGGTTTACCTTCCTTGAGTACTGGGACTACTACTGAACTTTTCCAGATTCTTGGAATAGCGCTATTAATCCTTCACGCAGACGTGTTTGTCACAACATCAGCATCAGCAGTCGTAAAGGAACAAATAGTAGCAGGTCTTCTTGAAGCAACCAGCCAGAGGATACACTGCACTGTTGAGGGGTCACTTAGATGGTGTACACTGGAGCCTGTTCTGATTCAACATACGCAGGACACT
>JADBJO010023759.1:10000-12500 GCA_016801955.1 Conus betulinus | reverse complement strand
ATTTGCGATGTGTTTGCTGTTGTGGTGTATGAAAAGTGCTCATTAGCTGAAGGAATATGCTTGTTAAATGTAAAGACGTGTGATACGTCATCTAGAACTTCTCTTTAAATTTTGATCGACGTTACGTGAAAGGGGACATAGCGGTGTTGTTCGTTCTGTTCCATAATTTTTTTTCTAATGGATGTGAATAGTACTGCTAAAATAATAATTACTGAGGAATATCAAAGAGCTCACTATAAATAGATCATCAGCGTCTAAAATCTGTTTCATTTCAACAAATCTTAAATAAATGTCAGCGAACCGCCCAGAGAAACGTGGACAAACGAGTCACAAGGCTGACATTACTAATGGAACACACACACACACACACACACACACACACACACACACACACACACACACACACACACACACACACATACCACACACACACATACACACACACAACACACACACATAATAAATAGAATGCTAGCTCCTTTATCGCTGGTCGTTCCCTCTCCTTTCCTGGCGCCTTTATTTCCGCTAGTGTTACTGCACTTACCACCGCTTTAAGGTGTTGATGGTAAGAGGGTATATTACTTAAAACCTTTATTACTTTATCACTATCATCATATCATTACCTTTACTGTTCTCTTCATCAACATCATTACATCACTACATTTAATTTACAACAACACTGATGTCATTGTTATTACCGTCAGTCATTACACTGATGTCATTGTTATTACCGTCAGTCATTTTCACCTTTATGCTTCTAAGCATTATGTCCTATTATCACTAATCCCATTGCCGGCCATAATTGTAGAATTAAAATAATGATAAATACTTAGAAACAATAAACTTAATTTTAGAGAGAGAGATAGAGAGAGAGAGGGGGAGGGGGGAAGAGAGAGAGGGGGGGGGAGAGAGAGGAGAGATTGAGAGGGTTGCCCCCCCCCCCCCCCCCCCCCAGTCAGTATATAAACCCATCCCCTTCTTCCCTCCACCCTCTTACCATCAACACCTTAAAGTTACATGTACCAACCATCACTTCAGTCTCAGCCCACAATATCTTCCCACTACACACACATACTACCATATATCCCACTATTTACCTATACATAACTTATAGCTATCTTCCTCTCCCTTCTCACCACACACCCTCTCTATTTCTCACATCAGTCTATTGTTTATTCAGATACTTGTCCACTCCATTTCCCTCACTTCATTTGGTTTTCTTTTATTTTTATTTTCATTCACTATTTCTTCAACATGTACTCCTGTTCCATCTTCCCTCTTTCCTATGCATATGTTGTGGAAATGTGATAACCACACACACACACATATCCACACACACACACACACACACACACACACACACACACACACACACACACACAACCACCACACACACACACACACGCACACACACTTCACCATCGCCTTAGCCTCCGGGATTGTTGCCACGGCAACCCTGCTGTTTAAGAATCCTCTAACCCCACTCTCCTTTCTCCCATACCTACTTATTGACACCAAGACTGGTAGTAATCTTGTCTTTTTTTTATATATAATATTTTGACCATTATTAGTATTCCTATCAGTAATATTATCATCATTACGACTTTGACTCGCACATTATTTCCCTTCCAACAGCCTCGTTTTCATTTCAACGCCTTCTTTCTTCTTTGCAACTAGATCTGTTTCATTTCATTAATCTTAATATAACGATATGCTTCGCTGTCTCCCTTGATATCACTACTTTTATGCCGATTATTCAGCCCTCCCCCCCCCCCCTTTTTTTTTTTTTTTTGTGGTGGTGCCCTCAACACAGATTCTTAACCAGGAAGTCATCAAAGGCAAACTTATTAGAGAAGACGCTCCACAGTTGCTGAGTCACTTCTTCAGGGTTCAATGATGTCCGTTCTGATGCCCGTTAGTTGGCTCTGTTACGGTTCATCTTAAATTTGGGATCACTGACTGTCACAAACTGACCTTCTAGTCCACCAGTTGTAAGCAAAAATCTGAAGCCAAGAATCATCAGGGTTTTGTTTTGTTTTTTTTTTTTTTTTTTGCACCTTTGCGTTTGTATTCTGAAATCAGTCTGTTGTAGTAGTTAACTGAAACTAAGCACTCAAGACACTCGGTAGTTTTCGGGTGCGACTTAAATGTTGACGTTGTGTTGCTTACTGACAGGTGGCTGACACGCCTGGGCTGACAGACACTCACCATTCTCATGAATTCGTGTGTAAGGAAATCGCCAAGAGCCTGAGTGCCCTGTCTCCGGGGCCACATGCCGTCTTCATGGGTCTGCAGCGCCAGAACCCGCTTCACACCTGAGGAGTACGACGCCTACTGCAAAGCCAGAGAACTGTTGAATAAAGAGAAGCTGTCTTCTCACATAGTCGTCGTTTTCACCGGTTTAGACAAAACTGAAGCTTGAAAAGCTGGAAATCGAAAATGAGATCAAGAACGGGCCAGAGGAGTTAAAGAAAATGCTGAAAGACGTTGGCAATAGGTA